>VHZZ01004449.1:0-12076 GCA_009801015.1 Silene noctiflora | reverse complement strand
ATAAACCAAGTAAAACTCGTCCAAAACGTGAACCAAGTCGATCGACATTGATGCTTTGGTCGATCGACAGCCTGTAGAAAGTCTATCGACAGAGAAGAGTGTGTCGATCGACAGAGAGCAAGCTTCTCTTCAAGTGGGATTCTGAGTCTAACGAGCATGTCTATCGACATATCCAACAGCAGGTCGATCGACAGTAGCAGCAGGTCGATCGACACCAAGTATACAACTTCAGTTCTTGTCCTCTATGCTCGTCTAAAGTCTTCCAAACTATCTTCTTGCTCCAATAATGGATGGATTTGGCCTCTAAGAGCTTGAATGCGTCTCAAAACCTGCATGGGACATAAAACGCACCAAAGTAGCAAAACTGGGAGGAAAAGGGATAAAATGATCAAATAAGCGAATAGAAATGCGTGCCAAACACGTGAATAAACGCATACAAAAGGCACGCATCAGTGTTGATAGCCCATGGAAAGTTTGTACTCCCACCATTCCAACGAGTCCGAAAACAACTCAAACCGACCTCTTTTGTTGTCTCAATTCTCAAACATCGACTGAAAGTCACCGCATTGCAAGTGGTGAGGAAATGTTTTAAGTTGACGGAATTCGGCCAAAATGTCGTGTTTGGCAAAATTATATTAAAGGGTGTGTTGATAAACTTTTTTTAAAGGTGGTGTTTGAAAATATTTTTTTTTTTWAARGKTKKKKTTKRWWAAAAAAAAAAAAAAAAACCTTCATTATATCATCACTAAATTATATCCATGCTCATACTTGTCCTAACGTGGAGAACAATGTAAGAGGTTTAGTCTGAGTCTAGAATAAAAATCCAACATGTATAACATCGAAAAGGCTACAGTTACACTCAGTGTATATAATCTTCTATACATTACGATTAACGTAACGACACGTGGAAATGGTGGAATAAGAAATGATTTTTTCTTTTATTTTAATCTTGTTATATTTAGAAGCCAAAATTTCTAAAATTAAATTTATTTGAAATTTTTCCAAAATTATTGATCCATATTAATTAATTTATTTATTTTATACCATAATTTTTCAATTTTGGTAAAATCTAATTCTTTCCTATTTTTTTGTTTTTTTTTACCTTAACAAAGTGGTACAAGGACCTTAACCCCAATCCCAGCCACCACCACTACCTCCTCTCTACCAGTCAACTACCGACGTCGGCGACACCTCACGCCAGCGAACACCTCTGGCCACTAACGTGAATCCCCCCACCCACTGGCGCACCAACCTCGTCACCCGCACCCAATAGCAAAATCGATTGATTCTTACGCCACCCACCACCTGATCTCCCCCCCCCCCAAGCTACCCTTATCGTGCCACCCACCACAAATGACGTCTTCCCACCAACAACCTTATCGAGTCATCGAATCATTGACGTTATTAAAGCAGCCAATCAAACCAAGACATTGACATGATTAATCAATGTTATTAGTTCGTGACGGGGAAGGCACGCAGGTCGTCGGTGGTCGGCGTGGTGGTGGTTGTTGTAGGGTTGGATGGGTGGCTGAAGGAGGTTGGTGATTGGGAGATGTTGAAGGATGGTGGTAGGGGAGATTGGTGTGCACGTAAACAACCCTTCTTTTTAAAAAAAAAATTGAAAAAAATAAAAAGATGGGATAAGATTTTTGGTAAAAATATAGTTTATAATTTTAAACTATTAAATTCTCTAATAATTTCCTCCATATTGAAAATTATTTCTTCTATAATTAAAAAATAGATTCCGCCACACGTGTAAGTTTTATTGGTGGTGTATAGATGATTCTATACACCGAGTGTAAGCATCTTCCGGTATAACATAGAATTTTAAAAGGTAAATAAATGACTGATTGAGATTGAAGGAGTAATTTGGTGTAATAAATGAGTAAATTACTTATGTAGGTTTAGTGGTTGTGAGCAGTAAGTAGATTATACATGCCATGTCTACTACCAGTTATATAGTTTCTGAGGATTATAATTTAACTTTTTGAGTTTGTTTTAAAAATTTAGAGTTTTACTGTAAAATTTCTGAGTTCATTCATTTAAACATTAAGCTCAAAAAATTACAACAAAACTCAAAAACATTACGTATAAGCTTAGCTAAATTTGAGCCTTGATAAAAAAAATTAAAATCTAACTAATTAGACTTAATATGCTCAGAAAAAATACACATATGCTCAAAAACAAATAAAGACTGAGATAGTTCATCCGATTTATGTTCTTTTTTCCTGTTGCGAGTGGTATTTTTTTAGTTGGGATTAACGATTTAAACATTTGGCTAACCAATTTCATTCAATGTATATTTATCTTTTGAATTGTTTGTATTTTGCCAGACAATCAAATAAAGTTAAGTGTAATAAATTATCAATTTTATTTTGAGAGAGCGTTTCGTCTCGGTCATTTGCTTACCTTTGATTTTGGCACAAAGTTCAAGTTGAAGGCAAGAGACTATTTGTGAGGATGGTTATTGAGTGACAAGTGGACAAAAGTTTATGTGCGTGATCAAATTACCCTTAAAAATATTCTTAATATAGAAAAGTAAATAAATGAATGAGACACTTATAAATGGAATATATAGGTAAATAAACGATCGGGATGGAGAGAGTATATGATAGTAATGAATAGGAACCAACAAGAAATGAAATACCCTAAAGACTAGATTTGAATAAATAAGGAAAATTAATTATTTACTTTATATTTTTATTACTCCCTCCGATCCACACCAATGGTAACAGCTACCTAAAACAGATGATCCACACCAATGGTAACATACCTTATTTGGCCTAAAAAATGACTAAATTATCCTTATACCCACTACCTATTTACAAGTTTGCCATCAAATGGCCCACTCACCCACCAACCATTTAACCTACCTAAACCCAATTAAAACATTACATTATTCAAGTGAGCCACAATTAAACTTTCCAACTTTACCCCTCACTTTTCCTCATTTTCTTAAATAACCCATATTCCCCCATGTTACCATTGGTGCGGATCGGGGGAGTATATGTTTGTTATACAATGGGAGGACCGGGATTGAGAGAGTATATGATAAAAATGAATAGGAACCAACAAGAAATGAAATACCCTAAAGACAAGATTTGAAAAAATAAGGAAAAATGATAATTTACATTATATTAACCCTTTTATTTTAATATGATTAAGATATTATAATTATAATTTAGAATTTAATGAAAAAATCATGCTTTAAGTAAAAGATAATAGTTTAAGGGGAAAAATTCATTTTTTTCCTTATATAAATAGATAGAGTTTGGAGGGAAACCTTTTAAGAATATTTATTCTATTAGTAATAAAAGGGATAAGAGCCACCTGCCACAGCCATGGCTTAAGGCCACGTTATAGAGATTTTTATGTTTAAATCGAACTTTTCATCTTCGAACACTTAAATCTTTACCACTGTTCTTTTGAATTTATGCACTTGAACAACGAAATACTCTATTCATCTCAATGAATTGTTATTTTTTTAGGTATATTATTCATTTTATTATATATTTCTAATTTGGGTAAGTATTGAATAAGTGGATAGTGTATGCAAGTGACAATAATTTCTTTACTAGTTTTATACCCATGCAGAAAATGCACGGGTCGTAATAGCAGGCATTATCATTACATATATTGTAAAACTACTAAGTTCTTTATATCGGGAACTCGGTCGAGTAGGTGGTACTCGACCGAGTGCGTTCTGTGGGGGTGTTTGACCTGGCCTCTGCCTAGGACTCACTCGGCCGGGTTGCGTAAGTACTCGATCGAGCTACCGGTACTCGGTCAGTATCGCGTACTCGACCGAGTATCCGGTTTGACGGGTTATTTTTGCGGTTTTGATTAAAATGATTTGAAAAGTATAAAAGACGTGTTAAGAAATTTCTAATCAGTTTTAAAATCATTTCTCACAAAACCTAAACTACGTAACTACGTTCTCTTATCATCTTCATCATTTCCAAGGCCAAGGGTGATAAAGTGGAAGTTTTTACATCCTGTTTTCCGTGTCTATCGCAGTAGTAAGTATTCCTTATGCTTTATTGATTTATTGTTATAAGTTATGCAAACCCTAATTTGGGTTGATTTGCGGATTAAGGGGTGATTAGTGATGGTTTGTGATTTATATTGTTTGATTATCTTTGTTATGTGAGGATTTCGTAGAGGAGTAGTTCTAGCTCACCTTCGTTGCTTTGATTGGATTTGCTATTCAGGTAGGGTTTCCCTACTCAGTTCTCCGTATGATTGATTATGAGTTAATGTGATGATGTATGATTATCATGATGTGGAATATTGTGATGTTTTGGTATTGGTAATTTTGATTGTGGAGCTATTGTCGGGAGATGGTCTTCACCCCCATGTTTACCCCTTGTGGCTTCCGTCACAAGGGGGATGTGCACATTAATGATCTAGATGCGCTTGTTGCGATGAGCGGGGCTTTAGGTGGCATGGTTGCGGTCTACCACTGGCTAGGGAGAGTTACCTGTTGCGATGGGTAACCTGGCAGGGCTACTCACTGCGGTGTATGGTCGTGTTCGGGCTGCGGTTCAAACACTAGTACTTGGAGTTGGAGATGGTTGTTCATTCGGATTTTATTGGATTGATTGTTTTATCTGCTTACCTTATGATTTATTGTATGTTGGCTGACCATTGTTATTTTCCAAAACTGCTGTGATCCATTGGGGGATGGTGAGCAGGTGTTTAGTAGGTTCAACGACTATGCTTGTGGGTGACCTGGATGGGACGACGCCGAGTTCTAGCAGTTTTGTTTAGCTTTCGTTGGTTTTATTAGACTTTTGTAGTTGGAGTTTTTCAGTTTTATTGTACTCAGTTTTGGATCATGTAACGCTTTAAACTTTACGTTGCTTAAATAAATGTTTTTTTATTGTCTATTTGATATGTGCTACCTCGGGCAACTGAGATGGTAACAGTTCAGTGTGCTATGGTAGGCCTTGGTAAGACACTTCGGTAGATGGAGGGTGTTACAAAGTGTTATCAGAGCGACGATTTTGGAACCTAAAACCAATGAACCAATGAACGTATTAGGGTGTCGAAATAAAATGAACCCGGGTAGGAGTTGTTTGGAGCTACCGCAAAGGTTTGGGAGACGTCCTAAGACCGCATTATTTCCCTTACAACTTCGAGCCGGTAACTACGGGGGTGTGTCATGGGGATTGCTTGCGTATGTGTGACATCTTATGTACTTAGCGTGGAATGTGTGATCATGTGATGCGTGGAATGTTGTTAAGTGAATTATGTGGAATTGAATGAGTTACTATAATATGGATGAATGTATCATGTTTATACGAGATTTGGAATACTTATTTTTATACTTGAGCATAGAAATATGTGATACAGTTGCGTGTTATGTATGTATAGTCGGGTAAATTTGTGGGTATCGTTCGCATGATTTGACCGAGTGTGGGGAACTCGACCGAGTACGGCGTACTCGACCGAGTACGGGGTACTCGACCGAGTGAGGGTATGTGTGATTTTTGGCAGTAGCTACTGGTTTGTGGTCACTCGGCCGAGTATATAGGGGGCTCGACCGAGTGCGGCATACTCGACCGAGTACGTCTTATGTGATTTCTGGATCAGCTTTTGGCGTGAGGGCACTCGGCCGAGTAGCTAGAGAACTTGAACGAGTGGCGTGAACTCGACCAAGTGTCTCAGGATACTCGACCGAGTACCATTTGGGCAAGCCACCTTTTCTTTTTGATTTGTAGGCTATGTGCTTACGTGTGTTTTACTTATTGAAACTTACGATGTCGCCGAAGAGATCTGCAGCTATGGCTTTGGCCGCTAATATGACGGTTGAGGAGATTGCGAGGATGATAGAGCAAAACGAGGCGCTCACGGAGGCTCTAAAAATGTGAGAAAGGGCCGAGAGGTAGTCGTGGATGCATCCACGATAAGCACCGCTATCTCTTGACACCACCCCACCACCCCACCACTTATTAGGGCACCAGCGCGCCCAACTTGGTCGATAATTGGCTTAGAGAGATGGAAAGCATTTTTGAGATGGCGAACTGTCCCGATGATATGGAGGTAGATCAGGCTGCTTTCTACCTAAGGGGCCAAGCTAGAGGGTGGTGGTCTCGGGATAAGGCAGGTGCGAGAGAATACTATAAGATCCAGGGAGAGGCCGCGATTCCTTGGAGAGAGTTTAGGGTTGCTATGAGGAATGAGTTTGTCCCTGAACATCTCCGGAGCCAGATGAGGGCCGATTTTGATTCGTTTGTCATGACGGATAGCATGACTATGCTGGAATACTATGTCAAGTTCAATGAGCTTGCGGGCTACGCCGAGGATGTGGATATGAGCCAATAGGCTCTTGGTCTCCGCTTCGAGAAGGGCTTGACCTATCGAATCATGGAGATATTGCCAGCTGAGGTGCTTACTAATCTGAAGGCGGTGTATGAAAGGGCAAGGCACGCGGAACGGTTGAATACTATTTTCAAGTAAGCTAAGAAGAGAGAGGAGAGAAACAGAAAGCGGATAATGATTGTGGGAGTCAGTCGGGCTTCAAACGGGGTGGCTACAATCAAGCTCGATCGTACTCTGGAGGGGCAGGCTTTAGTGGAGGTTCACGGTGTGGTGAAAGAGGTGGACGGAGTACTAGTGATACATCTGGGTTAACATGTTTCAACTGTGGTGGAACTGGCCATAAGATATTTGAGTGCAAGAGCGCAGGGGGAAGAGGTTTCCAGCAGTCATTCCAAGGAAATTTCTCCCAGACACCGACGCAGAGTATGGCTAGCAGTCGACCAACTGGGTCGTGGAATAGTCAGGGAGGCCAGTATAACAAAAACGGTGGTTACAACCATAATGGTGGGTCCTATTAGTGCCAGAATAACAACGGGAATCAGAACTCGACATCAAAGTCTACAACATCGGCTAGTACGGTGCAAGGAGGGGTCCAAAAGAACAGCGCGAAGTTGTTCATGATGGATAAGCAGGCAGTAGAGGATGGTGCTCAAGTTGTCACTGGTATATTTCTGATTAATCAAAAACCGACTTTTGTAATGTTTGATTCTGGGGTAACCCATTCTTTTGTGTCTAAGCGTCATGCTTCAACTATGGGTTTGGGGGAGTTTGAGTCTGTCAAGGATAATTTGTTTATACCGTCAGGGGAGTCTGTATCGTGTTGTCAACTATATAAAGGGGTGTCTATGGTAGTTGGTCAAGTGGACTTTTTAGTTGACTTACTTGAGTTTTCTTTGGATGGGTTTGAGGTCATAGTCGGGATGGATTAGTTGGGTAAGTATAAGGCTAGTATTGACTGTCATCATAAAAAGGTGTCCTTGAGGGGACCAAAGGGAGTTAGGGTGTCTTATAGAGGGTTTGTGGTGAGACCAAAGTTAAGCTTATCGCAAAAATGACTTTAAAGTCATACCTGAGGAAAGGGTGTCCTATGATTCTATGCCATCTGAGAGACATGCGATGCTGGTGGAGGAGCCTACAATAGCAGATATACCAGCGGTGGACGAGTTTGAGGATGTCTTTCCGGATGAAATGCCAGGATTACCTCCTAAGAGAGATATTAACTTCATTGTGGAGTTTAAACCGGGAACGAGACCTATATCTAAGGCCCCTTACCGTATGGGACCAAAGGAGTTGGAAGAGTTGAAGAAGCAGCTGAATGGGTTGTTAGATAAGGGTTATATAAGACCGAGTGTATCACCTTGGGGCGCACCAATGTTGTTTGTGAAGAATAAAGACGGTCGCATGAGGTTATGCATTGACTATAGGGAGCTAAACCATGTTACTGTGAAGAACAGATATCCGTTGCCTAGGATTGATGATCTTTTTTACCATTTGAGTGGTGTCGGGGTGTTCTCCAAGATTGATATAAGATTAGGGTACCATTAGTTGAGGATTAAGGATGATGATATCCCTAAGACAACATTCTGGTCGAGATATGGTCACTACGAGTATGTGTTGATGCCTTTCGGGTTGACCAATACGCCAACAGTGTTTATGGATCTTTTGAACCAAGTTTTCAGTTCGTTCTTGGATAGATTCGTAGTGGTTTTCATCGACGATATCTTGGTCTATTCCAAAACTAGGGAAGAGCATGAGGAGCATTTGAGGCTAGTCTTGCAAACCTTGCGAGACAATAAGCTATTTGCTAAGTTATCTAAGTGTGAGTTCTGGTTGGAGAAGGTGGCCTTTCTGGGTCACGTGATCTCCAAAGATGGTGTAGCCGTGGATCTAAGTAAGATTGAAGCAGTATCAAACTGGGAAGCACCAAAGAATGTTGCTGAAATTCGCAGTTTCTTAGGTCTAACCGGGTACTACAGATGTTTTGTAAATGACTTCTCAAAGGTTGCTCGGCCTTTGACGACAGTAATGAGGAAGGAGACTAGATTTCACTAGGATGCGAGCTGTGAAACGGCGTTCCAAACATTAAAGGAACGTTTGACCACACCTCATGTCCTAGCTTCACCAGAGGGAAGTGAAGACTTCGAGGTTTATACTGATGCCTCGAAGAATGGTTTGGGATGTGTGTTGATGCAGAAAGGGAATGTGATTGCCTATGATTCGAGGCAATTAAAGTCTTATGAAGAGAACTATCCTACTCAAGACCTAGAATTGGGTGCAGTTGTATTTTCACTAAAGACTTGGAGGTATTTCTTATATGGGGCGGCATTTAAAGTGTTTTCAGATCATAAGAGCTTGATGTACATCTACATTCAAAAGGAGTTGAATATGCGTCAGAGAAGATAGGTGGAGCTCATTGGTAACTATGATATGGACATTATCTACCATGAATGGAAAACTAATGTGGTTGATGATGCTTTGAGTAGGAAGAGTGCGCATTCATTGTGCACTGCCATGTCTTTGATGAAGCTAAAAGATGAGATGACAAAGATGGGAATTCACATGATTCACAAGGGAGAGGTCCTTGGAGATCTTTCTATAGAGCTCGAGCTTTATTATGACATTAAGAGGAAACAAGTGCTTGATCCTAAGATCCGATAATTGAAGGAAGGGGTGGAAAAGGGCTCTACTTCGTGGTTTTCTATACATGCAGATCAGAGTATTCGGCTTGATGGGATATTATACCCCGTATTTTATAATTATATATTTTATATTGTTTTACGAATTATGTTATAAGACGGAATAATAAAATAATAATGATAATGATAATAATACATAATACGTATATACACATGTATATATACTTCCACCTACAATTCTACCCTTATATATACCCTAACCCACCATACTACCTTATCCTATCCATTTACTACATCATTTTCCACCATAGAAATGAGAGGAAAAGAAGAGATAAAAAGAGAGAAGAAGAAAGTAGAAGATGTAAGCATTTTGTCCTTCCTTCTTGAGGTAAGACCGCCTTATTCTAATTTATATATTATTTAATTATACCGTAGACACGCCTCGACCTTGGCTCACCTCTGACCGTCATTGACCACCCCATTGGCAGCCGTTGACCACCCCATTGGCAGCCGTTGACTACCCAAATCTGGGTTTGATCGACGGATTTTTGACCCGGTTTTCGTGGCCTACTTGGGCTGCCTTTGGGTGGGTTTTGTTGAGGTTGAGAGGATATTTGAGTGGTGATCGTGGGTGGTGGAATGGGCGGTGTTTGGGTGGTAGAAAAACGGTTTCAAAGGAGGGTGTCGGGCTGTTTGTGTTGTTGTTGCTGCGTGTTGTATCGGGCCATTTTGGGTGGTTGTTGTGGGTTTTCGTGGTGGCTTGTGGGGGCTGGAGTGGCAGCTGAGGGCTGGTGGTGGTCGGCAAGTGGTGGCCATGGTGGTGCCGTGGTTGGGTGTGTTGGTGTTAATTGTGTTGGGTGTTGTTGTTGCTTGTGTTGTTGCTGCGTTATTGTTGTCATTGCTGACCGGTTGTGGGGCTGTCGGCTGTGGCCCACCATGGCTGTTGGTGGTGTTCCACGGTGGCGGCAGTCGGTGGCGGAGGATTGGAGAGTCAACCTAGTTTTAAAACGGGTTTTGTATAGTGTATTAAGACGGGTTTTAAGTATTGCGTAACGAGTTATTGAGTYGGGATTTGAGTTTAATTATATTAAATCATATAATTATATTAGTAATTAGATTAGTTAGTAATTATGTGTATTAATTGTATTTATTTAGGTGACGGCTTTTATGGAAGAATATTGTTTGACTGGGTTGCTTACGGAGATATGTCTTTGGATGGTCATGTGAGCCGTTATTGAGTGTCATTGCATTATAGCGTGTTTTATCGTAATTCAAATGTTATTGGGAATTACATTATTATGACGTGACTTTGATGATATTGAGGAATTGGTATTAATATTATATTTGGGACCGTGTATTATGATGAGTCGGTAATTGGCATATTGAGTGATATCTTGCATTTATTGTGGTTGTCATGCAAAATGTGTCACATATGTCCTTGTTGGAGGTTGTTGGCGGTGGTTTGGAGACGTGAGGCGGTTGGGAGGCCGTCTCACGCTCGGGTCACCTCTCGGAGCTTCCCACTCCGAGGGGGATGTGCACATTAATGGCTTGAGTTGGAGGGACACGTGAGGTGAGTCACGTTGTCCGGTTGGGATCCGAGTCGCTCTCGGACCCCGATGCCACCGACGTCTTCGGAGTACCTTGTTTGGGCTGCGGTTCAGGTTATTTTGGTGGGCGGTGTTGCGGTGCCGTCAACGGGTTATGGGTATGTCAGGGCGTGTCCCGGTACCGAGTTATGGTTACGTTTGGACGTGTTCTGATGCTGATGTGGTGTGGTTGGAGGTTGTGACACATGCATTTCATTGTCGTATTGCATAAGCATATTTCGTATGTCGTGTCTCATATTATTTATTGAAACTGACGTGTTGTGTATCTGTGTAATTATTACCTATTTCCGGGGTGGCCTGTGTCGATCCATATGATATTTCCGATCATATGGGGAGCAGGTTGATTACAGGTTTCGCTTGTTGACGTGATCGGGTTTTAGGTCGCGCTTTGGACTTGGAGTTGAGTTGGCATGAGATAGTCCTCTTAGAGAGTCGTAGTAGTATGACTTGTATTTATTTATTTATTTATTTACATTTATGTAATTCACTAAACTGTTATTTATAATAAAGGCTTTTTTTTATTGTATCTCCGAAACACTACCTCGGAAAACCGAGATGGTAACGCTCCAATTGTCTTGGCCGGATAATTGGGGTGTTGCATGGGAGGTGGTGTGTATCAGATGATGTTGAGTTGAAGAAAGGATGATTGAGTCTTATCGCACACCTTATTCAGTGCATCCGGGTGGTGACAAGTTATATAAGGACCTAAAGCAGACTTTTTGATGGCCCGGGATGAAGAAAGAGGCAGCTGAGTTTGTGGCTAGATGTTTGACTTTCCAAAGATTTAATGGGGAGCATCGGAGACCCCAAGTTAAGATTCAGTTACTTGAGGTACTTGAGTGGAAGTGGGAGTCGATATCCATGGACTTTATTGTGGGGTTACCGAGTGATAGATATCATATACCTCTAAATAGACTCATCTAAATCATTTTATAAATTACTCATAATTTATACTCATAGATCTAGTTGCATGCATGAATTAAAAGGAAGAAAATAACCTTTCTTACAAATAAGTGACACGGTTTTTGGGCACAAGTAAGGTCTCCTACCTTCACTTGTTYTTGAGCTAATAGTGATGGATGATCCTCCAAAACCTCAAGTATAGAGGTCCTCCAAAGATTGCACCCAAGACTTACCCTTAAAACTAATATACTAATTAACTAGATTAATATACTAGTCACCTTAAAATAAACTCTAATATGTATTATTACTACTACTAGTAATGTTGTGTAATTTTAGAGTTTTTTACAAAAACAATTTATGAGATCTAAACCTATTTTTAGAGAGAATATTAGAGAGATTTTATCACATTAAAACTTAGAGTATTTTTTAAGAATGAATTGTATCCAAAATAAGAAAAACAATTTCTTATTGTTGTGTATGGGGAGCCGGCAATGGGGGGCTTTTTTAGAGTCAAGCATGGCTTTGGTTCTTACACTTTTACCTTCTCAAGGTATAGGCATGCAAGCCTAGTCTTTTAGGGTGATGATTATGTTTAATTTACTA
>VHZZ01004448.1:0-32778 GCA_009801015.1 Silene noctiflora | reverse complement strand
GATAGGTGACGATGTAATAAGCCAACTATGGAGGGAAAAAAGGCATGCAATATTATCTCATTTTACGATGGGAGTTGAGTTGATAGCTCCTTTGATGCCTATACTTTCTATACCACTTAAATGTGGAAGTGGTGTTCTTATTGGTATAATAATTTTTTTTTTTTTTGGTAAATCTAACATGAAAGTGTGGAAGGACATTAGTCCATTGGCGTCATTTATGATGCTCATATGTGAGCAAAAGGAATGTTGTTACTGATCAGTTGGCTAGAGCTCTAGTAAGAGAGAATTTGAGAAAAGCATCGAGGGGGAGTGGACTTTTTCCCTAATTTGAATTTAGTCATGTATGAGGATACCCGACAAAGGGAAAAACGAATCATATGATGACGGGTGACATGCCTATATATTATGATTATCATTTTTTATTATTATTATGTGTGTCCCTCCCTATGGTGCAGGCATGTATACTTGTGGTGTTATTAAGGATGAGTAAAGTGCAATTTTGTTTGAAAAATGATTATATTATATATTATATTTGGCTTTGCTCTTAATGACTCATAGCTCGTGTGAGCGGAATGCTTGACCAGGAGTGCATTCTTGATGAGTCACCTATATGAGTGTTGGAGTGAAGCTGCTCCTATGAGAATGGGGACACATTCTCTAAATACACTCATGAATACCGGGATGATGCACATGGCCATTACTGTGCGACCTTAGAAGCTTTGAAACACTAAAGGTGTCGTGTGTGTGCGGTTTCCAACGTGCCTATAAGTAGTCAAAGTTTGAAGGCGGTGCCACTTTGACTCTAGTACGTGATTAACCAAAACACTAAGTGGAGGTTTAAAGGCGGAGCCACCTCCATGATGCATGACATCTTGTGACATTTGTTCAAACAAGTTTTTAATTTTTATTTTTTGTAAAAATAAGTGGGGGAATGTTGTATATTTTAACAAAAATATATTTATAATTATTCGTTCTTTTTATTAACATAAGTTATGACCATTTATTAGAGTACTAATTATCATTTACAATAAAGTAAATTTAATTAACATACAATTTTATATTGATTGTGTATAAATATTTCTTATAATTATTTTCCACAAAACCTTGAATATTTTATGGCATTTAACTTCCTATTTATGTTGGCCTTTATATAGGTGATAAATGGTGACCATTTAAAAGGTGTTTTAATTGTTTATCATAATTACCTTCACTATTAATTTTGTGAAAGAATTTATGTTTGAATTAAACATTATATTTTTTGGTATTAAAAATGTTAATTTATGTGGGGTTGACTATGGTTGTATTCCATATTATTTATATGAGCACACTTCTTATTTTTGATGCATGAGATATGTCTTATTCTCCTTTAAAAAACTAACTTCCCCAAAATTATGTTTGAACACAAATAGTTAGGTGTTTCGTGTATGAGTGAGCTTCTCCTCTCTATTACGCAGTTTAGAGAGTGTCATTATAATTGAGGTTTTATCCTGGGGACGACGCGCCATGAACTCCTTGCGACTTATTAGGAGGGCGTGAATCGTCTTGAGGAGAGCTGAATTATTCCGCGACTCACTCAATGAAAATTTCAGGTCATATAGTTCTAATGCCGATTAGAGATACATATTTTAAAAGGTATATTTTTCCAACAGAATATGTAGAGAATACATCCAAGATGACACATATTAGTCTAGGGTATAGAATATATAGATGCATCCTTTGTATAAATACTTATTTTTAATGTAATTTATGCAATCCATAATACAATTTAATCTTTCTCTCTATTCTGTCTCAAAATACTTCATAAAGTAATTTAATTTGCATTCTTCTCGCTTTCTTCTATTATTTTGAGACTCAATAACAAGGTTAAAAGAAGGAAGGACCCGCAACTCAAAAGGACAACTAGGGACTGATCAAGGCACATCCTCACATCCATGTCCTATGATGCGTATATATTAGACGTCGTTTACCCCTACTTTATCTATGCATTTTGTTGCATCTTCAACTTGTTATGAGTCAATTGCTTGCATTTTGCGTTCCTTTTCCACTCCTACCGTTTTCTATCTTGAAATGTATGTATTTAGCTCAAGAAGGGGATTTTAGCAAGCAAATTGGACACGAAAGCTAGCTAGCATGGAGGAAGAAGAGGGAAGGAGCTGAAAAAGCCCCTAGGCCGGTCGGCCTTGGAAAATTAAAGCTCAAAATTGAAGATGCCTCTACGCCGGATAGCAGACCGGTGGTCGGCCGACCGGTTGTCACTGCCATCGTGTTTTTGTCCTAAGCTCCTCTTTTAGAACCCTAATCTTTGGGAACACTATAAATAGGTTGTTTTTAAGATTTTTTTTATATACAAGACCCTATATCTAATTAATTTAGCCTTCGAGTTTGATACTTTCCTAATCTTTTGTTAATCCTTCCTTAATTAGACTTAAATACTTCATATTTTAGTTTCCTTATAGATCTAGAATTGGGTTGTAAGAAGATTGAAGATTTCTTCTATCCTTATTCAATCCAAGTTTCTTCCTTTTGCATCTAGTTGGTATTATCTCTTACCTTTGTTCATTTGTTTACATTTACTTTGCATTTTAGTTTCACATATTAGAATAATTGTTGGGAATTGCCTTGATTGTTTTAATTCTCTCTCATGTTTATTTGTTTATGAATTTGGGTTTAGTTTCTTTAGTCAAGTTTGAACCTTTAGTATACTAGTTGGTAAAGTCCCTTCATTTTGCACTTAATCACCTTCAAATCTAGATTAATTAGTAGTACATCTTCATTAGTCTTAAATTTGCATGTTAATTAGCAATAATCCATGTAATACCATGTTTATTGTCAAAGTTGTAACCTTTATTATTTGTTTTGTCTTAACAATCATAATTAGTGAGTAATCTTCTCAATAGAACTCGATTATCCCCGACATGAGAATACTACTTGATTAAGACCCATTAAATTGAGCATTTAGGTGGTAGTAAGGGTGAATTGAAGGATTAGATTTGTGTTTTGGACTTGTTGGGGATTACCTTTATCCTTGACCCTTGACCATCGACGAGAGACGATTAGGTGAAGGATTGGGTCCCTTAGCTAGTCTACGTGTCAATCTGTGTTGAGACCGAAAGGGAGAACCCTTTAGTTTAGAGTTTGAAATCGACCCTCGAGAGAGAGACAGAGTAGGATGACTCGGGATTATGGCGGATTATTAATGCTCTAGTGACTGATTTAGGCTTCCTTGAAGTTGTGCACGACTTTAGGGAGTTGGGAATTTGGACCTTGGGAGTCAACTTACGAACCCGGGAGGGAGGTGAGTGGGCATAGCTAGTGACCCAACACGAGACCGAGAGGGAGGTGTTGAGCGAATTAGAGCCATCTTCCTCCTTATTATCACCCTAATGTCCACTTAGTGGGAATTAAGCTTGTAGAAGCGAATGTCGGTGGAGATGCTGGGTTCTAGGCCTTTCATACATTTGAATTACATCATTTACGTTTACTTGCTCTATTTCTATATCTAGTTTAATTGCATTTTATTTTATTTAGTTTAGTTGGTTAGACAAGAATCAAAATCAATCATTGTCGACTTAGTAAGCATATAGCTAAAATTGATCATTATTGCATACAAAGCTCCCCGTGAATTCGACCTTCAAGTGCTACAGCTACCCATGCGCTTGCAGTTTAAAATTACCCATCATGTTTTTGGCGCCGTTGTCGGGTAGCCAATTTTCATATTAATTAGTTAATTCTAGTTTTGTCTATACTAGGTCAATTGTTCTGTTTGCGTACCTTGGTGTGCCACCTTTGTTACTAACTCTTTACTTGAGTGTGTAGGCTAACTTGCATGAGTAGACGATCTCGTAGAGGACATCCGGTTCAAGAGATAGATCTTGAGATTGACGGAACCGCAAGAAGGCTTAACTCACTAATAAGGAGAAAAGGGATAACTAAAGCCTCTATAGTAGAAGAATCTATAGTAGGGGAGGGTATACGACAAGAAGGTTTTGAGAATCCTATATACACCATTATTAACATATATTTTAGCTGGTGGCAAGTCGGGTCATTAGTGGGTCAGTACTGGGTCAGGTTATCAGCATATATTTTATCTTATATATTTAGTTTTTGTTTGGTAATTTTACATTTAAACAATGTTTAGGTAGTGAAAATAATTAAAATAAATGTCAATTTGGTCGTATATACACCATTATTAACCTAGTTTATTATCAGATCATCCATTGGGTTGAGTCAATATCGGGTTATGGGTCGGGTCGTGTTCGAGTTGGAAAAAATAAGACTATTATTGGTTATCGGGTTAGCCTCATCTCGGGTCGGTTTCGCTTCACCCAACTTTCGGGTTCTATATATGGGTCGAGTTTCGGACGGATCGGGTCAACTTTTGCCAGCTCTAGATCCGTACCTTTGTTTTGGTCTTATCCCGTGTGGGGGCAATGCACTAGATCCATACCTCATTGAGAAGACAATAAGCGAACATTACCGTATGGTGTCCGTTTACATTGATCCAGTCGCTTGGAGCCGTAGGCTTAGTGCGCCAATATGTATGTACGCGTTGAAACTAGCATGCTGTCAATTTTGCACCACATTATCAAGTTTTGGCAATCACTTTGATTTTTGTTTTCATTTATCTTGAATGGGACGGCATCAAATTATTGATTCTATCCACTTTATTTACTAAAAACGAAAATTGTAAAGTATTGACTGATGTACCTTAAGTAGGGTAGTGTAAACTATTGACGAGCAGAGAGGGGACTATGAATAGTGATAGATGAACCAACTCAACCAAAACCTTAAGGTGATGGTCCCCGTACTATGTGCTAAGGTTCCACTTCGTGAGTTTTTGAGGAGTTCTGAGGTTGTCAGGATTCGAACCCGTGACCTTCGGTCACACTGGCTCTGATACCATAAGGTGATGGTTGAGGCCAAACTATTATAAATATTCCTATTATTAGTAAGGGGAGAGAGTAACATGAACATCTCAAATCCACCATGCCGCCAATTTGGAAATCTAGTATGAACAGGCAGATATTTGTATTGTTGCTAATTGTGATTCTTAGGTTCATGCAATTTTTGGTTGAGCATCATGATATGCAATCTATGAATTCCCAAGACGTCTACATTGAAAGGCCAAATTAAAATTGTCTTCTAACAACTAATCATACGGCCTTATTTAACAAGTTTGTAAAATAGATTCAAATGGAAAAACTATTCTAGGAGAGGTTTGAATCCGTTTCCTTCGGATATGATCGGTCGTACTAATACGTTACTTTTTGTTCAAATGGGCCACTATTATTTGTGTAATATTGAACTATTATAAATCTCGTGCATGCTTGCGCGGTATTTCTAGATCAATTAGTATTTCTAGATTATTTAGTTTATATTGTATTATTTATAGATTTGAAATTGACACATTATTAATTTTTCATATTTTAATCAGGATAAAAAAATTGAAATGCAAAACTAATCAAAAGAATTAAGTCATAAAATGTGTATTTTAATGAAATTTTTTACCACAAAATAAATAATTTCGATTTATAAATCTTCTCAAATAGTTTTATAGAATTTTTTTGTCACGAAATTAATAATGTTAGTTCATAATTTTTTTTTATACGAATTAAGTACGTGGTAAATTTTTTTTATACGAATCTAATAATTTCAATTTATAGTTTTTCATATACTAATGTTTAGATTTATACCACTTTTTTTATTTAATGAAATGATTATAATTTAGTTAAACAAAAGATTATAATTATTAAAAGATTATAGATTAGTTAAAAGAAATTAATTTAATACAAATAAATTATTGTTTCCTTATTTAAGCAGATTCCTTTTGAAGGGAAAAATTAAGAATTTTTATTCTCTTAGTAGTAAGGGGAATTAATTTTTTTTTCTTCTTACATAATTCGGAGTATTTATGTAAGATGATTTTATATAAGAATAAGTGCACTTTTTTTCCTAGGAGAAAATAGGACATCGGAGCTGAATAAAAATAGAGAATTTTACTTACTCGGATGTAGTGATAACTACATCCTAAATTAATGGAGTTGTCTATGTCTCTTGCTAAGCATCCACATAATTAATTGTACAAATTTACAAGTAACTATAACTTCTAAACACAAATCACTTCGTAATTTTCTAACTTATCTATTATATAATGACTTGCAAAAATGAAGTTTCACCGAACACCTCATCATCCTCAAGATCATGGAACATCTTGTAATCCACTTAATGGGACAACCAAAATAACATGGAAAGTAGTGGTGTCACCAAGGAAAGTACTAGTGACACCAACAAAAAAAACCAAGGAAAGTTGTAGTGTCAACAAAAGAGAATAAAACAAATGTATTAGATCTCATCAAATGCTTTCACACTATATAATTGAAGTGACGGAGTCTGAATTTACCAATTAAAAAAAACGATAATTTTTAAATAGTAACTGAGAATTAGGGTACATACATCAAAAATAATTTAAAATTTTCAATCAAAAACATTAAATTTTCGTTATTTAGAAAGATATGGTCCTTAATTACTAATTCTCTCTAGATCCACCACAGAATATAACCCTCGTCCATATCTTTCAGCTAATTTTCTTTGTGATGGAGGTATTTGACTTAATAATTAAACGGGTCAATATCATCGCACATGAAAATATAGGATATATTTTTTGTTTTCTCAATATATTTTGCTTTTTCTTATACTTTTCACATGAATATGTTTAACTCGTTATATGATTAAGACGGATATATCGATTTTAAACGAGAATTTAACCAGGTCTTTTAAGTAAATTAGTGCTATATAAATCCCAACCCCAACACTCCTTAACTTGAAACCCATATTCCATTCCCCTATTTTTAGAGGATATAATAGAAACACTAAAGATGGCACTACTATTATGGGAAAACACGCAATTAGCAAGAAAAATTTACTTTCTAATTCCATTTTTATTCATGTTTAACATGAAATCATTAAGTGCACAAGTACAATTAGCACCAGCTTTGTTTATGTTTGGAGACTCATTGGCTGATGTTGGAAACAACAATCATCTTCCTTTGTCCATTGAAAAGGCTGATTTCCCTCACAATGGTATCGATTTTCCTAGTCATAAGCCTACGGGTCGATTCAGCAATGGCAAGAATGCTGCAGATTTTCTAGGTAATTACTCGTTATGTTTGCTACTCGATCCTGTTCAAGTGAATTTTTTACACTTTTTATTCCTATTTTTATTCATATAAGGGGTATATTTTAAGGAAAATGAGTTGGCGACACCGGGTGTTACTCAATTTGAGTAACACCCGGGCTATAATGGTAAATTGCTTAAGTATTTTCAAATTTAAAAAGTGAAATGATAAAGGGTAATTAAGACAATTCAAGTATTATAATTAATTTAACTAAATTAAAATTTGTTTTAAAGAGAATAACTAAAAGAATTTTACGGTTGTTATCAAGCCACTTTTGTAGGCATTTAGTTAGTACATACTCCATGGACATCTATCACTTGCAGATTGTATAATATGAACAATTCTCCCTCTTAATATGATCAAGTCATCTCTTTCCAATTTCATAAAATAAGCTCTACTTCTCTTAATCATTCACCATTTACATGAATAATAGGCTAATTCTTCTGGTGGGTCGTGCAAAAGAGGGCCAGCATCAGTTTAATTTACAAGCAAGAAGATATGAACTAATAACATGTATCAATACTCCGTACTAAACAAATCAAGTTTTACAATGATGTAAATTAACTCACTRAAATCAAAGTAAAACATTCAATAATTCTAAACACCGTTGCGTATTTCTTTTTTCTATTAATTGATTAAAAAATATATTTTTTTTGGTAATTGGTATAAACGTATGATTTGAGGAAGATGAAGATGTATGTTGTGATATGTATTTTTGTATAATACTGTATTATATATAGTTTAGTTTTATTTAGATTGTAAATTACGGTATTATCCCTACGATATTGACGCAAAAACGAAACAACTTTTTAATTTTTAATTGTTTTCCTATTTTTTTATTAGGGTGTTACCGAGTTTCGATAACACCCGGTGTCGCCCTAGCACCTCCCATATTTTAATCAAACGTATGAAATTTATTTGAAAGGATCTAGGAAGTACTTTGTTGTTTTATTAGCGGAAAAATGAGTTTGTATCACCTGGATGGTTTTAAAATGTACACCTCCATAATCGGAATAATTGTTTTATTGATATAATAAAAGATATACTGATACCTAATACAATCTAATTAATAACTTAATGAACACGTAGTTTTCTTTATTAAATACAAGGGGATGGTCGCATTCCAAAATAGCAAATACTTGTATAACTTAATACGGAGTACGATCTAATTAATTACTTAATTTACACTATTTATTGCAAGTATGTGCTTTTTCAAAAACTGTTTTCTCTTAGCTTCTTCTCCGAAAATATGGCCGATTCAGGATAACTCTCTTAATCGAATATTCCAATAATGGGTCTTTTTCTTTCTTTTTTTTTCGCAATTTCATAAAATTATTTCTCCATTTATGATATTAAAAATTCGTGCAAATGTCCAAAGATTATTTGTTTTTAGCACAATAACTCAAAATTGTCTTAAGGTGTGAGCATGACATGATGAGTTGGACACATGAATAATTATCTAGCCGACTAAAGTAGTAGTAGTAATAATAGTAATAATAATAATAATAATAATAATAATAATATGCGTTTATTTAGCAGTTTGTATTGTTCATATTACATATGTACGTACATGATTGAATGCAACATTCAACATTATTTGAAAGTTACTGCATTCTTTGCCATGCATGTATTGTTTAGTGTTTACTCACGTACGTACGTGTTGTGGTTCGTTGCTGTGGACGTCTGGTCATATATACCACTATTATAATTAGTAGTGGAGCGGGGGCTAGTAAAAGCGTTCGTCCCCGCTGACAGATGAAAATCGCAAAAGTTTTAGCTATAATTTTCTAAATTTTTTCGAGTTTCCCATATACTATTACACGTTCACTCCCGTTGAATTTTTTCTCCCTCACCGGGTTCAATTCCTGACTCCGTCTGCCACTGATTATAATCTCTGTTTCTATATAATCAAACTAAAAGTACTTATATAAACATGATGATATTAATGCATGATAAATTCTTAAGGAAAACTTACGCGCGGATGAAGTCTTGAATTAGGCTAACGTCTTCAATATTTGCATAAAAATATCAACCCAAAATTTTATTTACGACGGAATTATCAGTTTTAAGCTTAAAGGAGACTTGCTAAAATATCAATGAAATACGTAGAATCTAGATGTTATTGATAACATGGCTCATGCTCTATGAAACAATTTAAGAATATTAAAAATTGAGATTTATTGAAACAATATTTGGGGTAATGGTCCTAATTTATACAAGGTTCATGTGCTGTGACTTAGGACTTTGTGACTTTATTAAGATTATTACATGCTCTCATCACTTTGCGATTGGTGGAATGGACAACAAAAAGATGAAAATATGTTCTAGTCAATCTCGTTTGAGGTGAGACATAACAAATGAATTTTAATAAAATAAAAGGAAATCGTTCACTCAAAATGAATTGTTATTTTAATTAAGAAGATATGAATAACTTTGACAATTCTAACTCGGAATCTTTAAACTTTTGCGTAGGAGTAGTTTATTAGGAACTTATGGTGAAGAATCACATATATAAGTATATAACCCTTTATTATTTATTCTCGTATATTATACCTTTATTTATTCTCGTTATCTTCTTTTGTGTGACTCATTTGTAACCACAGAGAAAATAAATGGAGGGAAATTAAAGGCATGAGAAATTAAGAAAGTTTACAAGTATTAAAATTTGAAAATAAACAATAAAATTAAGGGTTATTTAATGACAATAATCCAACCTAAGCCTCTTCTTCCCCATTTAATTCATCCTATTGATTATCCCATATTAATCTTATCTTTGCTATCATTTATCTTATTTTGATCTTTTGGAAGGGCAACCTGTTAAACAGGTCACCCATTTATTTAACGCCTTCTTTTATCTTTTTTTAGTTCTTCTTTCTTCATTTTCATTCTCCAATTTTTTCTTCGTTTTCCCAGATTTATTGTTCTCGATTAATTATTATCATTATCATCTTAATTCTTCTTTATCATCTTCCATTTCTTCTTCTTCTTTCATTATCAGTATCATTTATCCATTTCTTTTTTTCTTCATTTTCATTCTCCAATTAACACGTCATCACACAACCACCCAAAACCTAAATTAAAATTTACCCCGAAATTAAATTATGGATCTTGGTTTTTCGAAAATTCTCACTACTATTGGTGGTGTGAATGATGATGATGTTTGATTGATGAAAAGGGCTCGCTAGTTGAAAATTGTGCTTTTGTTGGTGGTGAATGATGATGGCTTGAAGGTGTGGTGCGTAAGAGTTGTGGGCGGGGGCTTTGGTACTTGTGGTGTATAAGATGTTTTTAAATGGTATGATGTGTGTGCGAATTTAATGGTTGAAATTGGGGTGATGATCTGCGTAGTATATTCATGTTAGGGTGGCTGGTGGTGGTGGTGGTGGTGGTGTAGGACCGTGAGGATTCGTAAGGCGGTGGTGAGTGGGTCATTTGGTGTAGGGTCATTAGAGGAGAGTGGTTGTTAGCATGGAGGTCGAATCTAGGCTTTAGGTAATGGTTATAATTGGCTGTTTTGGGAAATGGTGGTCAAATTGGTGTTGGGTGATTTTGCAGCCATGGTAGTGAATAAAGTGAAGAAGATAAAAATAAGGTTGAAGATGAAGGGAGGAAGAACCAGGAAGATGAAGCTAAAAAAAAAAAAAAAAAAAAAAAAAAAAAAAAAAAAAAAAAAATTGCTAATAAGTAAGAATAACCGCTTACTACAAGTAAACATAAAAGTTGGTCTAAAATAAGATAAATGATAGCAAAGATAAGATTAATATGGGATAATTAATAGGATGGATTAAATGAGGAAGGAGAGGATTATGTTGGATTATTGTCATTAAATAACCCTAAAATTAAAGAGCAGTCCATGTGGGGAGCATGTATTATGCATCTTACATCTTTACCTTTTAACAATTAAAGAGCAGTCCTTTTGTTCACAAACTCTTTATAGCCAATAACCCGTCGTGCTATTACACTATCTATAGATTTCTTAGGACCATGCTAATAAGTGACCTAACCAACACATCTGCTTTAATTTCCATACGTGAGATTTCTTAGGATAGTGCTTATTACGTACACTATCTATTGATACCGCGATACGAAAAATATGATCAAATGACTCAATGTATAATAGTCATTTTTCTTTAGCGATCAGAGATTCCTACATACGAAAGCAATCAAACACTTTTCAGTTAATTCATCGATTAAACATTAATATACTTTGTACCTTTTGTTTACAAATGGTATGATTCCATTGAATAGGATGAATTATCGATTTTTTAACGTATGAATTTGTGAACAATTTAAAAAGTTAAACTCTTTTGTATGCCTTGGCTAATATAATTAATTATTGGTCAGATGTATCATGTACTCTATGCATTTTAAGAAAAATAAGATTAAAATGTATGTAACAGCTGAAAAGTTGGGGGTGTTGTCTTCGTCACCGTATCTATTACTGATGCACACAAAAAGCAATAACTTTTCAAGTGGAGTAAGCTTCGCATCTGGTGGTGCTGGTATCTTTGATGCTGATGATCAACTTTTGGTATGCTTCTTTTCTATGTCTTCCATTTCCCACATTCTTAGCATCTTCTATATGTGTGTGGCACCAACAAATGTTAGTCCAATGTGAAAAAAAAAATACATATTTTGGACAAAAATTGCAAAAGGGACCCACGTGTTTTAAAAAAAACATATTTTAGACAAAAATTGCGGTGAGCGTAGATCGAACACGCGACCTTCAGATCTTCAATCTGACGCTCTCCCAACTGAGCTACCCCCGCTAAATGAATAAACTACTGACTTAAAATTTATTATATCTCTAGCGTCAGTCGATACCGATGAACAAGCAAATAGAGTACTATGCGGCTGTACAAGGGACAATACTGCAGCAGACGGGACAAGCAAAGGCCAGTGACTTCTTATCAAAATCAATATTTGCGATTGTGATCGGAAGTAACGACATTTTGGGTTACTTTGGATCATCCTCGAACAAAATGAAGAAAACTACTCCTCAAGAATTTGTGGCTTCAATGGTTCAAGCTATTAAAGGACAACTTAAGGTATTCCTCTCTAATGTGCTTATGGTACGACACTTTTATGTAGTACAAAGTACGTAGTTTATGGCACTTCTCGTATTAGATCTTCTTAGTAAAAAGTTTTAGGCACGGCAGTCAGCAAGTGTCAGTATAAAAGGCGGTAGTCAAAGTTTCGTGTTAAAAAGGAGTTTTGGGTCAACTCTGTCAACCCACGAGGCCATGATACAAAATGACAAGGACGAGTAGAAGTAGCTGAAAAAATCACAGGTTATACTTGTGAGTTGTGGCTAAAACTGCCCGTTTTTGGTGTCTTTGGCAGAAAATATACGATATGGGGGCTCGGAAATTTGTGATAATTGGGGTCGCATCAGTTGGATGCAGCCCAGCGCAAAGAGCGAAAAGCAAAACAGAAGCATGCAACGAAGAAGCCAACATTTGGGCGTCTAAATACAACCAAGGACTGCTCTCCGTTTTGCAGCAGTTTAAAACAGATCTCCTAGGCTTCCAATATTCTTACTTCAACACCTACCATGTCTTACTTAACCTCATTCAACAGCCTGCTAACTACGGTATGCCTCAATCATTGTCAAAAAGACGCATAAAAGAACGTTAAAAGGAAATGAATTACGGAGAAAAGGACGTCTCTTAACAATTTATACGTGCATAAAATTTGTGTGCAGGATTCAAGGAAGCGAAAACTGCGTGTTGTGGACTAGGAAATCTAAATGCACAGGTCCCTTGTATACCAATATCAAATCTTTGTACCAACAGAAGTGACCATGTTTTCTGGGATTTCTACCATCCGACCGAAGCAGCTGATCAGTTATTCATAGACATCGCTTTTGATGGCCCCAAACAATATGTGTTCCCAATGAATGTTCGTGAGCTGGTTTCTTCGTAAGCTGTTGACAGTTTTTGTTCAGATATGCTTATTGAATCATTTAGACAGCTCGTAAAGCATGGAATCATTATCAATTTACATAAGTCACACCATACAATTTGTAGGATTTACGTGATTGATAATAAGCAATGCTCGAGTTTCATACAGTCCCAAGATTTGCTAATGACATCAGTACTCAATGAGACATGGAAACATCCGACTCAAGAAAAAATCACGGCTTACAATAACCATGGTTTGTACTTTGTAATGTTATTCTAAGCAACATGAAAAATGTCTTGTAAAAAGAGCTGGAGATTGCCATTCCTAGGCTCGAAAGCCAACAGTTTATCAAGTGCATCCTGCAATTACAGTAAAAAAAAATTACTGTTAACATAGCACTTAGAGATGCAAGATGTTTTATGTATTGCTACTCAGCGAAATGCACTATTGAGTATTTCTTCGGTAATACTTAATCTACGACAATAGTGAGAAATAAGACCTTGTATTGTTGATCTTGAGTTACTAAGTTCTCGGTAGATAATCGCTCGACATGGTTATTGTCACAGGTTGCATCCAATATCAACGCCGCTCTCTTTATAACATCCTCAGGAATACCTGCGGATGTTAGTAAATGTTTCTTTTGAAGTCAAATATTCAGTCAAGATAATAAAATTTTTTAAAATTCAGTATGGACAACACAGAGTTGAAATAGCATTGTCTCAAAATTAATTGCAAACGTACCAGCAAGCATTGCACAATGCATCCCTGTAAAGCCGCAAGATGATCAAATCAGGATGAAAAGTCGAACAAACAATTACAGATATTGCCTCAAGAAGTAACGAGTAGTGAGACACCTACCATAACTCAAGTGTGCCTGTCCAGGAACTAATCTGTATAGCATGTCATGAAACAGTCAGTTGACATGATTAAGCTATTCAATACTGACCAGGAAAATTTTGGTTAATTTTAATGTGCATAAACACTGAACAGGGTCGGCCCAACAAGTGCTTCTTAGGAGGCACTTCATATATTCCTGAACTTCTAAAAGAAGAAGCACCATCATGAAAGCTTCTCAAAGAAACATACCTGTACAGAAACACAATGTCTTCCACAGGCAAACTGCTCTTCTCGGGCCTCAAAACACTCATTGTGTAAAACATAATCTTCTCAGACTACACGATTTATAAAACATACTGAGAATTCCATCAAGAAGCAAACCTCATTAAGTTGAGTAATGCTCAAAAATTAACATCAGAATTGACCTTGGGCAATACACTCTCCTGAAATATTTCAGTCAAGTGAGTGCAGAGCAAAACCTGTATATCGAAAGGTAACCATCAGTCAACCAGAATCTTCTCTTCAAAGTAGTAACAGATACTGTTAGCAACTCAGAAAAAGAAGCTTTTAACGAAAAAAGTTCATCAACTTGAAGATTATGCAGGCAAAGACTTCGAGCGATTCATGACAGTACAAATTAACAGCGGAAGTACTAGTACCACAAGAAGGCTCATAAGAGTGTTAAGAATGCAAGCAAAATAAATACCATGTAACCTTAATGTCATTATAAATTTGTTATAACAAATGCTTAACAAGTAAAACGGAATAGTATTTAAAAGCTGCACTCATAAGAACATCAACTTCAACTCAACGACTCTCTAGAGCATAATTATTCATCTAGCCATGTTATGGGTGTCAGTGGGTCACTTTCTTGGTGTCTTCTCCATTCACGCCCTTGGTGTCCACTAATAGAAACGAAAAAATAGCTTGGCGGTTATGTCAGTAAACACTGACTCCAGTTGGTACATGTTGACAAATTAATGATTTCACTTTCAGTTATACTCACTCTGGTGTTTACCTATTCTTGTGCACTCACAAATTATTTGAGATAACTTGGGGAAGGAAGTTCACCATCTAACCTTTGGAGTATCTTCACTTTCCGCAAAATATTTCACAGTTCCACTGAGAAGACCAATGCCATCTGTAATGGGCATGTGAAGCATTATACAGTTATACACTACTGACTGAGTTACTACAATCACAGACCAGGTCACACAGGCCTCTAATTTTTACCTTCCGCAAGAGTGCCTTTCCCAAATTCATCCAGAAGACAAAGAGATCTCGCCGTAGCTTGCCTACAATTATTCCCATTTAGCCTACCTTGATTAAGAAAGCTTCGACAAGATTTCAGAGGTAATTGAAGACTCCTGTTTCCAGGAAAGCAGAGCACTATGCAAGTGACAGCATGTGGAATGAAGATGCTTAACTTGAAGCACTGATATATACTATTCACGAGAGATGATCAACTGATTTATATCTGAATCTTATCAGTATATCAGTACCAGCCACGGAAAAGATGATGTTAAAATTAGCAAGTACCACCTCGGCTTCATCCCAAGCTTATTGTTCCCATTCGACTCTTGCAGTTAACCGGTGTCAATTCTAAAAACCAATTTCTTTAAATATATGTAAAGATAAAAAAAAGTTAAATATCATGTTTAATTTATGAAAACAACTAATATCATAGATCATCTTTAAAAGGTTGTATACTAAGTAGTAAATTGTGAGAAAATATCCTTCAAAACAGCAGTCAAAATGAGAACAATGTTAATGGGATGGAGGAATACAATTTATGCACACTGCACACGTCTGAAACTGCTCAATATTTATACCTCAACATCATGCCTACTTGTTGTAAATCAATCATAAATGTTGATTGCTCAGCAGCAATGAGCTTGCTTCCCATTGCACAAAATATCCTATCCGCAAAATACAACAATTTGAGTGTTATGTAGACAGACAGCTTTGTGACACCTTCATTTTAAGAAGTCTCAAATATCAGAAAGTTACCTATCAGTTAATCCTATCACAGCAACATCCGCAGGTACAAAACTTCCAATATGAGATAGGAAGACTATCAATGCTACCTGAGCCAAAAAATCATATATCATGAAACACAAGCTGCTCAAATTTTTATCGCACCTCACTTTTGCAGCTACTTGAACTAAACAAGGGTGACAAATCCAATAATAAATTTCAGGCACTTTTTTGGAGACAATAATATCCTGCAGGCTGAACTATGAGAATTCTAAACTCAATGGAGAAATACGGTCACAATGGTCGTGGCTCGGTTTTGAGTAATGGTCAAGTCTGCAAGAAACATGAACAACGGGTATTCTGACAGGCCTTATCAATGGATCTTATATGCTGAAGCAGACACCAAAAACTGAACGTTGGAGCATGGAACCAGAAGTAAGGGGCCTAAAGCATATTAATATTTGGGTGTAATCAAACATTTACTTTTGATGTATGTCAAATGAAATACGGAGTACTTCGCGTAAATTATAGCAAAACATGAGTGATTTGAGTATTGATTCAGTAGGTGTCAATAATAAAAAAAATTAAGTTCGTTTTTCCATCTAAAACTAGAATTAAGAATTCTTTGAAAACGGAGCATTATAAAATAAATTGGGGAATGGAGAGAGCAGAGTGGCATAATAGTTATGTATATTGGTATAGTGTTGGAATTAGACCTGTTAAACAGGTCAGTCGGGTTACAGATTCAGTCATTTCGGGTCGGATAAAATACGGGTCAGGTTTGTTTCGGGTTTGAAAGATACGCGTTTGTATGGGTTGGGTGAGGGACAATAACAGGTCAGATTAACACATATTTACAAATGTTTGTTTTGTTTAATTTTAACAATAAACATATAGATTTTTCTATTTTTTATTTTTTAAATATCTATATTTAATAAATGATATTAGTAAGATTAAACATTTTTTTGTTTAATACATTCAATATCGCAAGGATATACGACATATTTGATTGATCAGTTATTGCGTACATGACAAGCAGTGACTATATTTATATGGTAATCATATATTTATATGGTAAATCGCTAAATCATTTGACTAATTAAGCATGTGGCAAAACTATGCTTTAAACAAATATAAGCATTCTAAAACTTTGACAGTTTAGAATTTTGAGTATTTTTATCATTTTATATTAGTTTTATAGGTTTTTTTGTCGGAAACTACCTTTATTTAGACTCGTTTGTGAGAGACTACCTTTCTTGTTTTTTTTTTTTTTTTTTTGACTTTCTACTACCTTGTATTTCTTCTTTTTGCAAAAGTCTACCAAAAAATCTAGTTTCGGCAAAGAAAGTCAACTTCCCGTCATTGACTTACCATTTTCATGCGTGAATCTAACTCTTTACTTCATAACCCTAATAATTGACAATAAACATTGATTAAACCCAACATTAATCACTTCAATTTGTCCATCTCTTACCCCCGAATCAAATCCTAATTCACCTAAACAAAATCGCCATCAACATTTATCTGATCATGGTAAATTCTTTTTCAACAACTATGATATATCATGGGGAAAATCAACGCCTAGTCTTAACTTTTTCGAAAATCATCATGGATTCACTCTCAGGATCAGGATCACTTATCTGCTATCTCATTAATTTTATGATGTTCTGATCCCCGCCATCTTCGCCGTGCAGAGGGAAAGAGGGTACTTTTATATGACTGCGATGAAGAGGGAGATTGAGGTGGTTGATGCGTTGGTGATGGGATGGAAAGGACTTTTGATTGGTCATTGGGTATGCAGAGGAGCTTTTTGGGATTTTGTTAGATGAACAAAGGGAAAAAACCTGGGTTGTATGTATGAAAAGGGAGAAAACAGCCCGTCAACGTCGGGAAGTTGAATTGTTTTTGTCGGAAGTGAATTTTTGGCAGGCTTTTGCAAAAAGAAGATATAAAAAGTATTCGAAAGCCAAAAAAAAAGGTACTCACAAACAAATGAACCTAAATAAAAGGTAGTTTCTGAAAAAGGAATAAAGAAAAACCTAGTTTTATTTGTTTTAAAATACAAATTTTCAATAAATTTACCTATTTACGGGTCGGGTTATGTGTTGGGCGGGTCTTGACCGTAAATATGCGGGTTATTGTCAGGTTGGATCGGCTCCAACTTCGGGTTGAAAAGAGCGGGTTACTCCCGGGTTATTTTCGGATGGGTTTCGCTTGGTTTTTGGGTCGGGTCATCTTTTGACAGGTTTAATTGCAATGCATAGCAAAGAGCTTGACAGGATACATTGGTGAACTTGGATGTTGAAAAGAAAGACTCTTCGAAGCTATGTCTGAAGATCTCATGGGCAGCCACAGATAGATACTACCTATAAACTATGTTTCTCAAACACGTTCAGAAGTATCCGACACAGGTGCGTGTCATAGTGCCGGACTCTGCTTTTTATATGAAAAATATGCATATTAGCTTTAAATGAGGTGTCCAAGTGTCATATCCATGTCCAAGTATCGAGCGTCCCGACAAGGGTACACCAGGGAATAAGAAAAGTTGGAGTAGCATAGCCTAGGCATCAAAGCCACACATAGGTCAACTACTCAGCCACCACATCGCTTGGGGGCAGGGGCAGAAAAGAAAGGAAGAGGTCTATTGAGTGAGGAGTGGTTTTATAAGTTTTTGTTTTTTTGTGCATATTCCATTAAAGGCTAAGGAAGGAAAATCAAACATTCCTACTCCTGAAATCAACAACAAACAAAACAAAAGAACTTTATGTGCTTGTCAACAGTTGGTCGAGTAATTAACACACCTGCTTTATATAAATACTTTTTCCAGAATAATTAGGTCCAGTGATGATGTTAATTCTTCCTGAGAAAGAGCAAATATAATGTAAGTATCGCTGGACAAAGGAATAACTGGTAAACTTTGGACAAACACACGGTAATGGCCAGATATTTAGGTGCAACGCCTAAAGGCACTGACCATTATCAAGAATTTTCGTGTCATTTGGAATAAATGTATCGACGGTCATCTCCTGCAGAAGATGCCTGACAGGAAGCAGTATTGCATATTACAGATTCATTCCACAGCACCCTCCTTTTGAAAAATTATTAGTCATTATTTCATGTTGTAAGACACAGTAACCGGCACTAACCTCCCATTTTGTATATGGAGTATGGATTCAGTAGTCAGAACAGGCCTTACATAGTTGTTTTGCTGAGAAACCAATGCCAAAGACAAATAGCTGAACATGTGAAACCAGATAAACTGGTATCAGAATTGTTTTAACCAAATGACGGACTAAGCAGTAACGTTGAATAAGATCTACATACCAGTCAAGTTCTGCGGCAAAGTTCACAGCTTTGAGCAAATGTGTCGAGAATAAGAGAACGTGTGATATCAGATCCCTTATAATCACCCTCTCCATGTCTACGCCATTTGAAAGTAAAAGTAAACAAATCAAAACCAAGAAAGTGTAGAGAAGTCATGCCAGCATTCTCCATTTTTCAGCTTGTAACACCAGCCATGCAGGCAAAAAGATGAAGCATGTGTAGACACAGAGTAGCATGCTAACCCAAAATCTTGTGATATATGTCTCCAAGGATGTCATCCAACTCTCTTGTTTTTGAGGTTCGGTAGAAAAACCTTCTTGGCTCGTTGTCACCGTCAGAAAACTGCATTATGTAGCAATCCTAATTCAGCCACCCATGCTGTCCTCATTGATTTATAAGCTACTTGTTTAATGCAACTTACAGCAAATTCGACATCTTCAAGATTTTTTAGTGTGGACTCGTCGAGCTTTTCCTCAAATATACAGAGCAAGTATCCTAAACAGGAATTCAAACACATTGATGTTTCCCCAAGTTAAAAGAAAAGACATAGTACAGTACATGAACAGAAATAACATGAATTGTGAAGATTCAGTCAGCCTGATGATGATTACACAATATGCATCAGCCTTAAACAGAAACACACCTAGAAAATATAGGGTCAAGATATATTATGATAGCTTTTTCGTCTTTTTACTAGTGAAGTTACTAACAAGTACATTGATGTCACAAAATTATGTTGACACACAGAAGGAATTATACAAATGCACTAGTTCTCTGACTCCTCAAAGTATTATAACTATATGATCAGAAAAGAATATATGACAGGCATAGGCCAAATCAATGGCAAAAAATACAAGGGATATTTTACATTAGACAACGAGGTACAAATTGTAGATCAAACCTATTTGGTGTATGTAGACAGTACAAGGCACAAGCTTTCCTCCGTGCAAGTGAGGCAGCCGTGCAAGCTCTAGTGATGAAACCTGCATCATATTTGAACCTGAACCATCAATCATGAAACGTTACATGAATGTGCGTTGCTCAATTTCCATGTTTAATAGCTACCTCTTCCAGAAGTTCCGGCAGTTCCTCATATATTTGCCTCAGTTCGTCCAACTAGGTATTAGAACAAATTCAAAATTACCAACTGATACTACTACTTTGCAACAACAATATCCCTATAGTACCCTATGTTGCTCGGACTCTTCAAAATTACCTCACGTACCCATATTGGACACTCGGCACTCGGACATGGGTAGGACACTCGGACGTTTCATTTTAGACCAAAAACATGATTTTTTTTCGTAAATAACCAAATCCAACACTTCGACACACACCCATGTTGGATACTTCTAACCAAGTCCGAGCAACATAGGTACTACCAACTCACAGAGGTCGTCTACAGAATAGTTAATGTTCACTGTTTAATTTACAAAGAAATTCCATGGAAAAAGAAATTGACACTGCTAAAACAGGAGCATTCCATTTCCTTCAACGAGCAATTATAAACTGCTACAAAAATGTATTCAATATCTGACCTCATCACAGAAACCCTCTTTGACAATTGTTGAATAACCTTTCTCTTTTACTCTAGCTACATCAATGACACCAATGACCTGCACAGTGCAAAGCATAAATTATCCCAACCAGAGCCAAAGAAGAAAGACACAATGAAGAAGCTAGATGTTGAAATAAGTAACACAGAAAAGAACTCTAAAAGAGGCTAAAAAACATTGACAAATATGGAAAAACAGAAACAAAGAAACTTACCCTTGACAAATATTGACAAATATAAATACGTGCACATAAGAATCTCTTAGCTAAGTATACAGATCACTCACACATCATATATCACAGTTAAGTAAATGGATAAAATGTCGTTTTTAGTTAGGGAGGAGGGGAGAGGGACTTGAATAGAATTATCATCATCATTATAATGAAGATTGTCAGCAATGTGGATGAAGTTGCAATGCCTAACCAGTTCATAGATATAAGAGAGCTCCGTTGTAATGCATAAAGCAGCCTGCAATATCGCATGAATAGCTAGGTTTAGACTCATATTGAGAATTATGTTACTCGGACTTTTTTATTTCCCAATGTGTCTCTCCCCACTTTGCCATATAGGCATATAACACAGCTACAGGACATGAATCTTAGACACGTCCTTTTAGCCAAAACAAATACTCCCTACGTCCCATTCATTTGTTTGCCTTTTTTATTCTTGGTAAGAGGTATTTTAATCAAAGGTAAACAAATGACTAGGACGGTGAGAGTATGATTTTTTACAATAACAAACTTTGTCAGACACTAAGACAGGAGCCCGCGACTAGAACTTCAGGCTCAACTTGTATAACATAGACAAAGATAACAGTGCAGGACAAATACCTCATCGATAATTTTGAGGTTGAAGTGGTTGATATGTTCCCTTAGACTCTCAGATATACCTACTTCAAATATCTTGTTCAAGTGCAACAGGGACGATAGGCTCTGGAAGAAGAGGGTTCGTAGATGTAATAAACCCAGATTAAAAGAAGAAAAGAAAGACATGATAAAATGACGATGGAATCTCCGCAAGATCTTGCATAAAAGTAAAACCGCCTTACATTTGTTTTAAGTGTTTAACGACCATTGTTTCTGGGAAGGGTAAATGTGGTAGTTACAAAAGAAAAACAATTGGAGAGGAAAGTTAATATAAAACCCATTCACTAGTTACTGGCACCATAAACCATGGTAGTTACAAAGAAAAATTTGAAAGAGTATTTGAATCAGATAACATGTGGTTTTAGTGTTTTAAACGAAAATGGTCTTATACAAGAATTTGCGATTTTGGAGAGAACAAAGAGCAAGAGTTCGATATGATTATCTGACCCAAAACTGTTGTTTTAGAAAGCTTTCAAGCAAATTTTGCTAAACCACCATAACCTACTCTTTCAATAAAGAACTTTAGGTCTTCGACGTATTGGTTTCATTAACTAAGAACTGATTACATAATCGTTTGGTTAGGTCATGAATTCCGAAAACAAATAGTAAATAGATATTGCTGCTGTAACACCATCTAATTATTGACACGCGGCACACTGGTACCCACTAATAATAATTCAACACAAGGTAAGGAAATAAAATTTCTCCGCACACTCCAACTAACAGCATTATTGATTCCATCAACTCATCCAAGCCATCCCATGACCATCAATTGACTGCCTATCAAACTTCACATCACATCTTTTCAGTTTTCACTGCCCGCTGAGAAGGTAATTACCCTTCACTTCCTTTGGACACTATCAAAGGCTACCAAACCTCCTACAGGAAGTACCTGCCACCATGCCTTAGGCAATTTACATCCTATTCGAAATGATGAACCCTGAGGGAAAAGGATATAACGCAGGGATGTTGATCCAGGATAGCAGGAACAGGAAGTTTTGGGTCAAAGCAGCTGCAGCAGAAAGGATGTAGATAGAATGCGCAGAATTTGGGAGATGAAATGTTTTATCACAGTTTTCTTTTTCTTATATAATACAAGATGTAAATATGATAGGTCACACCAACTCAGCATGTTGATATGGTGTAAAGAACGTACTCCATAGATATTTCTTGAGAAACATCCACGCCTAACTAACAGTTATAAATACAAAGCCAGACACTCGAAACAATGAAGATTGTCAAACTAACCAAACCACTGTGAAGAGTCAAAGCCTTGACAGATTCCACATATTTCACCAAAAAATCACTTAAAGAACCTGCTACTGACCTTTAAAAATGCTGCCCAATCGCTACTCGTACATAATGAGCTTGGAGAGTTAAATTTCTGCAATAAAGCAGGTAGATACTTATAACTGAAGTAAATAATTCTCAAACATTCTGAGTGCTATGAAGTAAAGTGTCAGAACTCAGACATAAAAGATGACCTCGAATATGGAATTGGGTAAGGAAATTACATGACAGGAGCACAGAGAGAGAAAAAGTGTGGTACCTTGACTAGGTATGGAACATCTTTTATGGACTTCAGTGTACCACGTAAAGAGACTATCAGTTCTCCAGAATATAAGAAAAAGGTTATCTTCACAACATTAAGAAAATTCAAATCATCATTTATCATCATCAAACCAACAGAATCGCATCTCTGCTATGATCCATTTAATCCATCCATCTCTTCTCCTTTTATTAATTTAGAATTAACATAGAAGTCGTTCTTGGTTTCTTGGTGGGATGTATGGAAGATCATCAAAGAGAATCTGCAAGGAATACCCGTGCCAGTCACCAAGAAAGTTCAGTTATCAGCACTCTCTAAGCCAATACTAGTCTGACGCGCCCTTATCCCCAAGGATCCCCATATCAGTCAGAACACTCGACTCTCTCGAAGCACCCAGCTTTAACAATTCAACATAGCTATATTATTCAATTCTCTGTCACTCCAAGTGTTGAATCCTCGAATCCTTGCTCGTTTATGAAGTAACAAACTAAAAACATACTTGCACATACGAAAAGTTCCTTCTGAAGTTAGTCAGACAGGTTTGCACTTACTCCGCAAAGAGCTCTGTATCCAATACATTCACGTGAACATATAGGTTCTGAAAAACTTTCTATTATCAAAACATCTACTGTAAGGAGTTTATCACACCAAAACAGGTTTACAATTTGCACTGCCTACAAAAGTCATGCAGAAGGATACAGCATCAAGTCGACTGTTTAGAATTTCCAGGTCAAGTATAGGCCGGAGGAACCAGTTTCTGCATAACAGGACACCATGTGCCTGAGCTCTTTGTAATTATTGTGTCAAGTTATTCAAATATTATCATAATTATCGGGCAAGCTTACCTCAAGAGACGTCGACCCATTGGTGTGACACACTGCGAAGAAAGAAAAGCAGCCATACCAAATTCAGAAACAATATTATCAGTAAGGAATAGCAGAAAAGAGCCTGTAGTCCTGTACCTTATTCATAACACCAAAAACAGAAAACCTGCAAATTAAAAAAATAGCTACTCAGATTACATTAGTGCACAACTTAAGAACACAAGACCAACAAAAATAAAAGGTACCCTTCTTTTGATCGACCAATGCCCATATGGCTAGGATGCTTATCAATTTGGAAAATCTGTAGTGCTTCATGAGCTGCGGCATCAAGTTTAAGGAATTTATTTCTGTCTTATGTCAAGAAAAACTATGGACAGCCTTTGTATACAATGCATCCCAAAAGAGCTAGGATACTATATTCGGCATAGTACTCCCTTTGTCCCAATCATTTATTTGCCTTTTTTATTCTAGTGAGGAGTATGTTAATCAAAGGCAAACAAACGATTGGGATGGAGGGAGTATATAATTGCATCTCAGGATATCTCCAATATAAACTATAAAGCATAACAAAATATTATCCTTCAAACCATCATATCAACAGTACACTAGAGGATACAGTGAAACTTCAGATACAGAATCAATGGCAATTGACGTGTCTCCATATTCCATGGGTTCAAGGGTGTCAACAATTCTTTCGTTCTCCAATATTGCAAGAAGACCCCCACTAGCTCGAACTTGAACCTCGCTTGCTATATCCATCATGGAACTAAGCTGACAGAAAACCAAAAACAAAAAAAAAACACAAAAATGGATAAGTATATAAGAGACCTGGCAGAATTGGTTAAATACTTTCCATTGACAGAGTCATTACAGATAAAAATCAAACAATTACATTCGGAAAATGTAATAAAAGGGAATTCTACAATAAAGAACTCAATCCATCTCTAGCTGTTTGCCCACTTTAAAATACGTGACTCGCAGGGCAAAAAATATTGGGTTTGGTTAGAATAATCAGAGGATTATCATTATAGTAGCACCAGAAAGTCTAAATGTTTATGATATGAATGACAATTTCGAAAAATTATAAATTGGATGAAGTAAAGCAAGGGGATTCACTCTCCTTTAGTGCAATGTTAATGGCAATGATTTTAACTGAGCAAAATAGCCTTCAAATAGCTGCCGCTTTAATGCAATGTATTATGCAAACTGTCCATTGTTGAGCAGTATCGCACATATCATACCTGCTGACTCACGTGATTAGATCCATTTAGATGTGGAAAAAGCGAACTGAGCGGAATGAACCTGATCCTAGTTAGCCCAACCTAAATGCAATCCGAACCGGAGAAGTACAACCCAAATTTGACCCAAACCTAATATGTCCCAATTCAGACTGAAGCGATACGAAAATACCCATAATGACTGATTTGAAAGTTGAAACCAGGAGCTTTTTTATAATTATGACCCAAACTGACTCGCAATGACCAGAATGACCCGTCCCAAAAATGACCCGACCCGGAAATGATCCAACTCAAATTGACTAATCTCCAAAATGATCTGATCGCAGTGCCCCCATAAATGACCAGAGCCACACGTGACCTGAGTGACTTGTTTGCTAAGTCTAATCCGAAGTAATGAAGTACATTGTTGATGGATGTGCGAAATATGACTCACTAATAAGTGTGTGCTTATAGTGGATGCCTAACACGTTTATTTCTAGAGTGCAGAATGCAGCTGAAGAGAGAGTGGAAACTTACAAAGGTTATTCGCTCTTTAACGCTCAATCCATCATCCATTCCCGAAACTCTAAGATATATCAACCTATGATATTCACAAAATGAGTGAGAATTTAAAAAGAAAGAAAAAGACAAACTCCACGAGCATTTTAGAAACTTGCCAATAATCATATACTCAAAATAAACTCAGTACCACTTTCACTACATTTTTAAAGAGGACTGACAAGTAAAACAATGTTATCATTTTCTCATTTTCTTCCCTTTTTCAGGGCCCCGTTACAAATCCAGGGATTACTAATACAAATATATATACATCTCATGCCAAATTGACATCACCTTGCAGCAAAATAACACTCCCAAAAACTAATGACTATACAGTATTAAATGGACCACTTGGCGTTTCATATTCAATTTAGCAGTGCAAGAAAGTGAAGCAGCATCTCAATGCTCCAAACAATAAGGTCCCAAATCCAGATCACTCAATTACAAAACAGGAAGGAGCTAAACTATGGATATAGGTAGAATGAAAGGCTTCAATAATAATTGCAGCTGATCTTGAAGCTTTCTGTTCAAGATTTTTAAGAATCAACATCACGCAGCTCAAGATCAATGTTGCAGAAAACTACAAGAATATGAACCTGTGCCAAGCTTGCTCGTAACTAAATATTGAACTTTTCATTAGCTTCAATGTGGGTGCCAAGTCCATTCCATCTGCAACGTTTTGTTATAGGATTACAAAATTGATGGCTTTGACAAATGCAGAATAGACCACATACCATTTCTCTGCAAAGCCGATAAGAACGCTTCTTCACTTTTGGTGCTGGTGTAAATGATCGCAGGTTGGGCCTGATATTTCACTGTAGAAATACCAAAGTCAAAAACAATATTTTAATACCATGACATGGACAATACCAAGCTACATTACTTCATCAATGAACAATATGACGATTATAAGATAGAATCTCCAACCCAAATCAATTAGAGGATAATCTGCACCATCCTCCCAAAATTCAAGCACATTAAGTTGCCTAATAGTCGAATCGTAATAGGAGACTCCGATTCTGTCAAATACAATGGAAATGGTTAGCAAATGGCCAGAGCATTACACAGGTTTTTGAGTCTAACCATCTAGTCCAATGGCACGTGGGTCGTGTTGCAGTAAATATTAATGAATAACATAATTCTTCAAATTAGACATTAATAACGGTCGACCAGAAGCTTAGGAGGCAAGTACCACAATAGCACTCTTTACAGAATTAAGCATTTAAGGAGTAATATATTGCATTAGACATACCTATAACCATGCACAACACAGGCCATGTAAACCTGCATAAATGATGAAAGAAAGCACATCAATTTCTGGCAGTTGATGATAGGCTAAAGGTAGGTTGTTGTAGAGTAACTCTGAAAGAAAATCTAAGATCAGAATGTTGTTTCAGTGTTTTTTTTACTTATATTTAACCTTATTCCATGTAACTAATATTTTTTACAGAAAATAAAGGCTAAAATTCTCAATGGTCGTCCTCGATTTTTGCCCTATTACAGATTAATTATACAATGGTTTCCTCCTACACTCGTCGTTCATATATCCAGTGGATAATAAGTACAATAATAGAAGGTCCTTAAACATCATTACATCCCTTATCCCTCATGTCGATGAACCACATCTTGTTCAACTTACAAACAACGTTATAGACTATGTTCTTTACATCTCCAAACACCTCTTTACCTCAATGCCAAACTAGCCTGTGTGATCTCTGTATGGCATATTGAGCCTCCTATATACACTATTTAGAAAAGTTCAAAGTGTATCTTCACAATCAATATTATATTTCGATAAAACACAACAATTACCTTCATACAGGGAAAACACTAGAAGAATTGTGAATTTCAGTTCTGTATAACATGACAGATGGTCAATAATCATACTTTACTTATAATCATCAAGAAGATCATGTATTCATCCGTGCTACTTAAATCTACCTAATACTCCCTCTAGTCACCCATTTCCATATGTTTGTTCAAATTTATGCTTGCTTACTTTAACAAACGTGTGGAAATATACCTGATACTCAATCCTTATATTTCAATAAACTAACAATTACCTTCATATGGAGAAAACATAGCAGAATTGTGAATTTTAGTTCTGTATAATGTGAAAAGACAGACAATAATCATACTTTACTTCTAATCAGCAAGAAGATCAATTATTCGTCTGTCGGTTACCTAAATATACCTGATACTCCCTCCATTCATCCTATTTTCATACCTTCGTTCAAAATTACTCACTTATTTTCAACAAACGTATGAAAATGAACTCAATCCTTTCCTTGCTAATCTAAATGAAAACTAATCAAACAACGATCAACTCAGAAACAGGCAAACCAAATTACGACAATCTCCACAAGTTGAGGAGATAAAATTATAATCTAATTTACGGATAAAACCTTAATTCACGTCGCATACAATAATTTCGCACATCATTACCACATAAACGAAGATTATCAAAACTCCAATAAAATCAATACGAGTAACTAAATAGGACAATTTGTGCGGTTGAATTTGTACGAGAAATTACGAACAATCAATCAGCATCACACATAGAAAAAAAAAATCAGCAAAAAGAGTGATAAATTGAAGCAAATGGAACATAAAATCGAGGTTAACATGATGTTGAACTACTAGAAAATGCAATTTCGGTGAAGTATGAACAATAAAGTTGAAGAAAATGATATAAAGATGAGAGAAATAACCTGAGATTGCGATTCGGCTTCATCAATTTCTTCCTCCATTGTTGACAGTTGAGAAGATGACCAGAATGTGTGATAGGATGGTGGAAGAGACTAGAGACTAGAGACTACAGAGACACTATAGTGAAAGATTTGAGGGCCGTTTATCTCGCTCTTATTTATACAATTATACCTTTTGTTCATATTTAAACCAAATTCAAATGCGAGTTTTACTCGCGTTTCGCGGCCTGAATATTTTTTATTATTATAATTGGTGAAAAATATTATAATTGAAATATGATATTTTATATTTTTAGTTATAAATTAATATTTTTTAAATATTAGTTTTTTGTATTATAGGTAATAGGCATTATAAATAAGTATACAATAATCCATCAATAATATATATATATATATATATATATATATATATATATTCCTGAAATCAAGAGATTTCTATGTAATTAAATAAATTTATACAAATTAATTATATTATATAGTTTTAATTTATAGCATTGTGTGATTGACCTGGGCAAGGAACTTCAATGTAAATATTATATAATTTTTGTTGAAATATAAATTTAGATAACACGAGAATATGGTGATTTTCCTTAAAATAAACATGCCCCACCTATGGCATAAATTAGTATAAAGAATGTTAATTATTTAACGTAGACAAATATAATATAAGTATGTTATATTTTGGAAACTATTAAAAGATAAATAAATCAAGCTAGATTTAACGCATATATGTAATATGTTTGTATAAATATATAAGTCTCTTAAAATTGCATGTATAAATAGTAAAAGTAATTATGTTAGTAGTGAAAAGAATTGTAATAACATTAGATATATAGTAATATGATAGTAATTACTCATTTGAATAGTGAGGGAAGTAGTGAAAGTAATAGAAGTAACAACGGGAGTAGTGAAATTATCAATATTAATGCGGCAGTAGTGAAAGTAACAATAATTACGGTGAGAGTAGTGAAAGTAACAGTAGTAATAACGAGAGTAGTGAAATTATCAATATTAACAACAAAAGAAAGTATATATGAATAATGAACTAACCAAACAATTTAAGTAAAATATTAATAATGGGAGTAGTGAATTTGTCTCATAATTTATTTCATCGTAATTTAAAGATATGACATAGAAAAATATATTAATGAAAAATTTATGAGTTATGCAACTTTAATGTAGTTTTATATAATTGAATATAAATGTTAATGCTAAATAAAGATAGTCCGGGCGAAGCCGGGCACCAATACTAGTTATCAATTAAAAAAAGAAGCATTTTTTCTCTCTTCCTCATACTTTATCATTCAACAATTAGTCTTGCTTATGACGGGTCGTATCCGTCGTAAGCTTAAAACGAACCTGATAGTACTATATTAAGTGAAAATGGTAAATGAATAGGTAATGTGCAAATGGCGTATAGAGGATAGTAGGTTGACTTAGATTTGACATTTACAATTAAAAAAATATATATAAAGATCTTACTTTCCCAATGCACAAAAGCAGGCGCCATAATCACTCTAGGATTTCACTATTTGAGTCTCTTCATTTTCTTCTCTCTTCCTTTTCCTTCCTCTTCAACCTCTTTCTTCATTTTCTTATTTCTTCATTTTCTTATTTCTTCATCATCAAAATGCCCAAAACCCATGACATAGTAGTCATCTTCATCATCAAAATGAAAAAAAATGGTGACAAAAAAACAATGGCAAAGAAAACATCAAGGGAAGCACGATCAAAGTTAACGTTTAGAACATGCATTTTATTTGAATATTTAGAATCACTGCGATTTTTTATTATTATGGGTATATAAAGTGGGTTAAATTTAGGGTTTACTTTTAAATTAGGTTCCAGATGTGAGTACATGCATAAAATTAAAAAAGGGGAATAAATTTGGGGTAAGAATCCTTTTGTATGGAGTATATGAGTATTTTCTGGGTATTAGATAAATAAATTGATTTTCTGGGTTTTGGGTAAAAAAAAGGACGTTTTTATGGTTTTTTGATAAATCAGGTTGATTTTCCATGGTTATGGGAATATTTGGAGCATTTACTGATTTCTTATTACTCTTATAAATTGCATGGTTGGAATGCAGAGAGTGATGATGCAGCTACCAAGATGACAACCGAGGCGGGGAGAAATGTGCACGGGAAGAAGGTCGTTGGGAAAGAAGGGGTCTACGGTATGTTGATTGCATGTTGCAAAAAATTGGTAATAGTTAATGATTACACGGTTGAAATGGCCACTTATCCATTTGAAATAGTTACATTCTGAGGATAGTTGTAAGAAATCATATGATACAAATTTGGAATTGTTTGTTTGCATTAATAATGGTATTGACTATGGTTACATATTGAATAAAGATGTGAACATGTTGAAAATTTAGCTGGTGTTGGAGTAAGTGGTTGCTCCAAMYTTAAGGTAGAACACTTGTCCCACATTGGTAGAATAGTGGGGGTGTCACTACCTTATATATGGAAGTGAGTTATCTAGTGTTAACTAGATAATAGTGGAGAAGCTTTAGTTCTTCCCACGCGCGCCGCCCGTCCGGCTCGTGACACGTGCGCGGTGTGGTGTGGCGTTGTTTTTGCTCCGGGTCCAAACATTTACCTCGGATTCTAGCTGTTACAATATAGTCATTATGACTTTATTACACGCAATAAAATTTGCTCTTATTACGTTTTGATTGCTGGCATTAAGACCAATATTCTGCCGTTTTTATGGTTGTTGGAGCCTTTCCTCTTCTATAAAATAAACTATCTTACTCCTGTATTATTATCAGAAAAAACTTCACACAATACTTCTTCATATACTACTCTTCTAAATGTCGGTTTACTGAGAACAGTTCTCACTTCCGTCTGTGGAGTGCACCATTGCGCGGAAGGAGACGTTAACCCTGGAATCGGTGACCACGAAACCCAAGGAGCACCTGTGTGGGAGTCTAACTGATTTAGGGCAGTGTCTTACACGACGTCTCGATTTAAGGTCATTCTTGGTCAGATAAGTTATATTTCCTACAATCTAAATCAGTTAATAACTTTCTGATCTTTGCTTACAATACTGTTTTCTTTTGTTTTTAACAATGACAAACCCATCCGGAAATTCTGATGATTCCAATGTCAATCGAGAAATTGTTACTACTACTCCTAATAATTTTGTTAACCATTTCAATATGCATCACAAAATCGTTCCTGATCTTACTAAAATGGAACTCTTAGATGGGAAAAATTATAGGAGATGGTCTGAAAAAATTCTGTTCTATTTCTCACAGTATGAAATTGATTATGTTTTGTTTCAAGAACCACAATCAACTGAAGAGTCTAGTTCGTCTGAAATTGTCAAACCCGATAAHAAACCTGCAAAAGACAATAGGACTGTTAGAGGTGTTATGCTACATTATATGGTCGACAGTTTGTTTGACATCTATTGCAAAACTAAAACCGCAAAAGGGATATGGGATGCTTTAGAAACAAAATATGGGTCGGATGATTTCGGTACAAAAAAGTATGCTGTAGCAAGATGGTTAAAATTCGAAATTACTGATGGTAAACCAATTATGGATCAAATTCATGAGTATGAAAATCTGGTTTCTGAAATTCTTGGTGAAGGGATGGTGTTATGCGAGTATATGCAGGCTAATGCTCTTATTGAGAAGTTGCCTTCTCCTTCTTGGGATGAGTATAAGAAGCATTTGAGGCATAAAAAGAAGGATATGAAGTTGCAGGARCTGATTGGTCATATCAAGATCGAGGATGCTACAAGGAGTCAGGATCGTGCCAGGACTAATGCTACTAACACTGTTAAAGCTAATGTTGTTGAATACAGGAATACAGGTACGAACAAGAGGAGCTATGATCATTACAACAAGCCGCAAAATTATGATAAACCAAATAAGACGATGACAGGAAATTGTTGGTGGTGTGACAAGCCTGACCATCCCGCTTTCAAATGCATTGCAAAGAAAGCATATGAGCAAAAACAACAAAGTCAAGGGAGTCGCAATAATGCATCTGGCTGAAAATTCCAAAAGAAAGACAATAATCAACGTGGTGGATACAAGAATTACAAATCTAACAAGCCACAAGCTAATGTTGTCGAAGGCTCAAGTGAAGGTAATGATATTATTGCTGCAATGGTCTCAGAAATAAATCTGGTTGGAAACTTGGTAGAGTGGTTTGTTGACACGGGAGCTACACGCCATATTTGTACCAATAAGGATCTTTTCAAGGAGCTTAAAGATGTAGATGAGAAAGTGGTCGTGTATGTTGGCAACTCTAGCAAGGTTCCAGT
>VHZZ01004446.1:10092-20768 GCA_009801015.1 Silene noctiflora | reverse complement strand
GACCTCCTTACCCTACTACATTCATTAGTTTGGTATTGAGTTTTATAAATATTGTTTGATGCGGGGTGGGCGACAATTCCGCTTATCAATCCCACAATCAAGTTATTTAAGACGGAAATAATGGATTTCTTTGAGGATATTGAGTTTGAGTGGGAGAAAATGTTATGGACATTGTCTTAAATCTCCTTGTACATGATCATAAGATTAATTCGGTAGAAAAACTCAAATTCCCCACGAACTAAATTATTAAAAGATCCACTAATAACAGATTAATGCAACTAAAGATAGTTACATTGTTTTTCTATATGGTTAAAAGGGAATAACAATGTAATGAAGGACCAAAAAGGTGCATTAAGAGTTAGATAATGGAATGACAAACATGATTTAATCGCGCTTTGCCAAACCATTGAAGGGTCCTAACTCATATAAGTGGACTAATGCCATAAGGTAATAAGGAAATAAGTCATTTGGTGGATGATGACATTTTGACTTTGTTCCATTATCTAAAGTTGTAAAACATATTGGTTTCAAATATTTATTTATTACCAAGAAGGATTCAAAAGGTAATGTGACATTATAGTTCATTTTGTCAACAATGACTATAAGGATATTTTGGCACATTCGGTTTTTCAGTTACATTGGATAAGTGTTAAAGATATGTTTCTTAATTGTGACATTGATGAAACTATTGAGTGCAGCAACTAGAACTTTGATTCAATAGATTCAAAGTAGATGTTCTGCAAATTAAGTTAATTCATCCAATAAAGCTCTAAGTTAGGTTTTGCGTTTAAGAAATATTAAATCTATCATGTTATCATCTTATTTGATTTAGATGAATGTGATTGATGATTTTAGATACTAAAGATTCAGTGGGAGTATGCAAGTAATTTTGGTTTTACACCCTTTCAGTAAAGGATACAAATTAGTCTCAAATGCCCTACAGAAAATATTTGTTCGAAAAATACAGTAATGCTTAATTTATCTGTTTCGGGAAAATGTTTTAACGTATTTAAGTAATAGGGTGCATACTTAGTTTGTATGTGTTTGGATAATGCGTACATTCTGTTGTTTGACAGATATTAAGGTGATGCAAATTAGGATGTTGTATCCACTAAGGGCATCGAAATGTAATTTTTGTCATTTATATTTGGAACAAAACATTATTTATAGGAGATCGATTCAGGTTGAGATCATTTGGCATTTCGACTCCTAGTTGGTTATGACTATTTGTCACAGACTGCAAATTCGGTTTGGTATTGAAATACCACTTTAGTACTTTATGACAAATGTATTGTTATAGTTTCTAATAATATTACATGTGGTGTACTGTTTTAGAAACAATTAGAGTGAAAAGGTGTCGATTATACATGTTGATACAAACTCCATTTTGCGGATCCGCTTACAAAGGAATTTCCACCCACGGTCTTTCTCGAGCTTATTGCTCAAATGGGTTTCAATTTTAAGGAAATTCAGTTTAAGTGGAAGTTTGTCATGTTAAACACATTAATTTTTACGGTTATTAAGTTCTGCAGAAATAAAGATTTCAGTTTTCGGTTTCACTCTGTGTTATTTTGGTTAATTTCACTAAAGTTGGCCGGTTGAAAATATGCATATAGGGATCACATTCGGATGCTATTTTCATGATGTACTCCCATGCTCGATTCATGTCGTTGATTATATTGACATATGTGACCATTGAGGGTCCTTCTACGACAAACTGTAGCAAAGGTCGCTTTGATCCTATGTTAGTATGATTGATGGACCAAATTGCATAAGACGGTTAGAATGTTGATAGCACTAATGAGCGCATAAGGTTATTAAATGAATAAATTTTTTTAGGTGTCACACACTAACTGCATTAGACCCAAGTGGGAGATTGTAAGAATATATTGAGTCCAATACTATTTATGTGGACACACTATTGTACCAGTTGTATTTGCTTGCTATCATTTAAGTTTAGCCCAATATAGTGATCCATCCGGATAATATAATACGGGCATAATTAATTACGTCTTATAAAGTGTGGGCCAGATATCTTAATTGTGTAGATACCCATTAGGTTTCTAATGCATGATGGTCGTATTAGGGTAAGGAGACTATATATAAGTCACCTGGATTATGGTCCCTAGTAGCACACAATAACCTAATCTCCCCACATCCCATCAGTAGAAAGATCTCTATGGTGTGTGTCTATTAGAAGACCTAATCTGAAGACCGTCCCTTCAGGCGGTTCATCCCAACCTTTCTTTCGTCATGTAATCAGGTACGCTTCCGCTCTATAATTTACCGAGTAATTTAGTATGAAATTTATGGTCTCTATTCGGATTAAATCTAACAATATTGACTACCTAAAATCATTGTTGACATTTAAAAAGTATGTATTTTTACTAATTTTCCACATGAATCCAAGCTTAATGGTTACACAAGTTTTTATGAAATCAAATTAAATAAATACTCCCAAGTTTATTGGTTACACAAGTTTATTGGTTACACAATCCGTACAAAAGAATGCTTGCATGCGGAGCCGAACACATGACTAAACATAGACTGTGATTAATTGCCATATTAGCAACTCTGTTAAGCACCCAAAAAAATATTAACCACGCTGTCAACCAAATACTAATGCATAGTTTACTTAGTCTATGTTACTTATCTCGATAGACCCTACCTGGGTTAAGGTTGAGCAGTAGCATCGCCACTGTTTTTGATCCATAATAGTACGATATTGTCCGTTTTGTGTCAAGTCCCTCGCGGATTTTCTCTTAGGCTCCTTCCCAAAAGGCATCTTATATTATTATATTTAGTAGACTCTTATAAAGATGTTATTTCATCTGTACATCACCACCGATGTATGACATGAGTTTGAACCCTAACAATCTTCCTTTTAAATCAAGTAAGAATCATCATCTTACTCGGACCATGATCTTCATGGAGAACTCGGAACACCATACATCGCACATGACCAACCAATTTTTGGACACCCCAAGCATGCTCTTGTTCCTTCATGTCCTTGTGTCCCGCTTGGTATTATGCTCACATGCATATCGCACTTCTCTGCCTCTAATTAGTATACCTTGGATCGGGTTAGTTGTTTAATCAGAAGTCCTATAACACAATAATAATCAATGCATCTAACCTTCCTGAACCCACCAGACCACTGGCCCTTAATCTAACCTAATAGGGGCCCACCTAATCAACAGTTCTAGTACAAAAAACAGTGTCTAGCGACCCACAAAACCGATACGCCTTTCAACCATTTTGCTCTAGACTGGGTTTGCTTAAGGCTCCACCTTGAGGTAGATGTTACATGTCTTACAATGTACTCCACCTTCAAGTTATCACTTGATGTTTTACCAACGTATCATCCATAGACTCAAGTTTTACAAACAGTATGTCGGATCGAGCCAACATGTATGTGACCCGCAAAGGTTATTTCCCCACTTCAAACTCGAGAACTTTTACGTCATGGATCCAAGACCAAAGTTAAATCTTGGGCTCTGATACCACTTTTTTTGCTGCGCCTGATGTGTCCAATTTATATATGATTTGACTCTCTATTTTAGCCCGGTTTTATTTTATTATTGCACTTTTATTAGTATATTTGTGAGGTAATTCCGTTTTCTAGGTGTTTTGCTTGTGTTCATTGTATTTTGTAGGAAATGAAGCATTCGATAGCTTTTTCCCGTCAAATTAGCAATCGCCAAGGTTCACGAGGTTAATGGAAACAAGGCTTGACCATGGAAGAGCATTTTGAGAAACCAACTTTGGGTTGATGTCAGTGTGAAAGAAATGAAGCCCAAATGAAAGCTTGGTTGGTGTGAAAGTAAAGAAATGAGGCCCAAATAAGATTAAGAGTCATGCTTAGGATTCCCCAAATGCAATTACCCGAGGAATTAAGGAGACGTAAGATGGATTATTGGATTCTGTATGGATTTTAATGAAGGCTTTAAAAAGAAAATCGGATTCCCCTCGTCCCCGATCGGGGTTGGGTGTCCCCGATCAGTGTTGCCCCTATTTAAAGCATTTACGTTTTGCCTCGAATTCCTACATAAAGGGGGTTGAATCCGCCATTTAGAAGACACTAATATTACATTATTACACACTGAAGCACACAAAATTTCAGTTTTCATTTAGTCGTAATTTCCTTTAAGCTTTCCTTGTTTATCTAAACAATTTCCTTTTAACATTTCCAAGTTATAATACAAGTTTTATTTCAAGTTATTTGGGTTTTGTTTGTTCTTCTATTTCAAGTTTCATTTCCTTTATTACGGTAATCTTATTTCTAGTTTTAATTTGTTAATTTCCTTGTCAGTTCCATTACTAGTAGGTTAGTTAATTCATCATTTCCTAATCGTTATTTGGGTCCATTTCATTGTTTTATTATTATCACTATCATCATTAGCAATTTCATTTTGTTACTAGCTTACTTAATGTTGTTATGTTGTTAGGTTTATCCATTATAGTTTATCCATTTTGTTAATTACATATTTAGTCATTTTATCAATTACGTCTTTAGTCATTTTACTAAGCTAAGCATAATTTCTAATATCTTAGTTATTATCACTACTTAGAATCACCTTTATTTATAGACATTCATTTAATTTTAATTTCATTATCATTATTTTTATCATATCATATGTTATTATTTTAGATTTTACTATGTGTGAGTAGTTCATTAGTCTAGGGATTAGGGGAGCCATGCATATTTAGTAATTATAAGTGTTGAGTTAGAATGCTATAACATTGAATACTTGTTTCTATCATATGCTTGTATTGTTTTGTTAGTCTTTGATTATTGATCACAAATCTTAGATTAAATTTGTTAATTCATTTCTTAAATTCGAGAGGCGTGAAATTGGATTAGACTAAGCATGTTTTAGTAGACCGATCTAGCAATAGTGAGAGCTCGTTAGAACTCGTTCTATGGTTGACAATAAGGCCGAGAGGTGCTTATCATTAGGCCTAAACAATATGCATGTGTGACCCGATTCCCCTAGGATCTTTTATTAATATTGTTATTTCGTCATTTTTATTGTTGCTATAATCACCAAACTTTCAAACCAAGAGATAAATCGACCTTGATAGAATTTTATTCATAGCATTTCATTAAGCAAATTCCGTCCCCTTGTATTCGACCCCTAACTTATTACATTCATTTGTTAGCCAAGTCTAGGGTATTTTTGTTAGGTGTGCTATAGCCTATCAAATTTTGGCGCCGTTTCCGAGGAGCACGATTTTGTTGCATTGTGATTTGTTGATTTCTATCTTGTTTTTATTTGTCTTGAGAAACACTTGTTCCTTGAGACCGTTACTTACAATCTGCTTTAGATTGTTGTCTTATGCCCAGGTCTTTTCGAGGAGGCGAAATATTTCCAAGTGATCCCGAGCCCAAGAGAACCTTGCATATGCGGTTACGTTTCCTTAGAGAAGCTTCTAAGTCTACTTCTCTTGAGAAACTTGAAAGTGCTAAAAAGTCCTATTTAGAAGATCTCAAAGATATTGAAGAGAAAGAGGCTTCTAGTTCTACTAGAATCAAGAAGATTGTTCGTTTGTCCGATCATTCTAAGCCCACCGCGGCTATGCTCCCTAAAGGTATCACTACAGGTCAAATTGGTGCGGTAGACTTTGAGATTAAGCCGCCTTTCATCTCCCTTGTTGAGAGAAAGCAATTCAGTGGAGGTCCCTTGGAAGATCCTAATTTGCATATCGCAAATTTTTGTGACTATTGTCGATGATTCGACAAACGGGTGTCACTCAAGAGCAAATTCGTGAAATTCTTTTTCCCTTTTCTCTAAGGGATAAAGACAAAATATGGATCAATAGCCTTGATCGGGAGGCAATGGGAGTCACCAATTGGGAAACTTTGGCTCTTGCATTCTATCAAAAGTACTTCCTACCAGAAAAGACACAACAATTGAGGAGCCAAATCACAAGGTTCCGTCAAAATGGTAATGAGAGTCTATATGATGCATGGGAAAGGTATAAGGAGCTTCAAAGGCAATGCCATCGTCATGGGTTGGACCCATGGTTCCTAGCAATCACATTCTACAATGGATGTTGCGATGAATCACAACGAGTTTTGGACTCCGCTAGTAATGGGAGGTTTGATCAAATCGATGTGGAGCTTGGTCATGACACTATCAAGTCCATGACCATCCATGACTCTCAATATGTGAATTCCCGAAGTGCTCCATTGAATGTGAGGGAAGAATATCCAAACTTATACCTCATGAAAGCTCAAATAAACGCTCTTCAACAACATATCGAAAGTCGTGGGTCAAGTTCATCCCAAGCTCATGAGCAAGTGAATGTTACTAGCCAAGTGGTGGTGTGTGAAGGTTATGGAGGTGCGGGACATTGCACCTCTTTGGGTCGGGCTTCTATTGAAGAGGTAAATGCTTTTCAAAGTTTTAAACAAAATACACTTCCATTGAGTACCTTTTCCAATAATTACAATCCCAACACAAAATACCACCCCAATTTGTCCAACAAGAGCACAAATGTGCTAAACCCTCAATACCAAATCCAAAATGTGCCTGGACAACAAAGGCAATTTCAAAGCAATCCACCGGGTTTTCAAGGTCAAAAACTTCAATTCCAACAAGGTTTTCAACAACCTTATCCACAAAATGTACACCAATAAGGCTATCAACAACCCTTCTAAAATCAACAGGCCAAAGGTCAAACCCCCAATTATCAATAAAACTATAAAGGTATAGGTAAACTCGAGGCCATGATGATGAAAGTTGTTAAGGCACAAGAGATGATGCAAATTCAATTGCAAAAGAGTGATCAAGCCAAAGATGCGACTGTCAAACTTCTTGAAACCCAATTTGCTCAACTTACTACCTCAAGTGCCTAAAGACAACAAGGCCAATTGCCACCTCAAGGTGTACAACCTCATGACACCGCAAATGCCATCACTTTGAGGAGTGGTACCAAGTATGATGCACCTCTTATGCCAAATGTTGATGATGGGATAGTTGGTAAGGAAAATGATGATAACAACAAGGTTGATGATGTGTCAAAGAATGTTGATAAGCCAAAAGTGGTGGAAGATATGGAATATGCTCCTTCAAAGAAGAGTGATTAAGTCAAAGTTCCGAGAAAGTCATAGTGATATTCCCTCATAGATTGGCCAAAGCTCGCAAGGAGACTCAATTTGGCAAGTTCATAAGGTGAAGAGTTTGCAGGTAACCGTTCCTTTTGCCGAATTAATCACTCAAATTCCATCACATAGTAAGTTCATGAAAGACATTTTAACTATGAAGAGGACTTTTGATAATGTTTAAAGTATAGCATTCACTGTCGAGTGTAGTGCTGTTTTACAAAATAAGTCCCCTCCTAAGTTAAAAGATCCATGTAGCTTTTATATTCCATGCATCATTGGCACCTACACCATTGATAAAGCTTTATGTGATCTAGGTTTTAGTGTGAGTGTAATGCCATACTCTATTTGTGAAAAGTTAAACATGGGAGTCTTCAAATGTACTAGTGTCACTTTAAAAATGGCGGATCGTTCTATAAAATGCCCTTTGAGTGTTTTGGAGGATGGTCCCGTGAAAGTTGGAAAATAATATTATTCCGGTTGACTTTATTGTTCTTGACATAGCTGAGGATTCACAAATCTTAATTATTTTGGGAAGGCCATTTTTACATACCGTGGGCGCGGTCATTGATGTCAAGAATGGTAATTGACATTGGAAGTTGGTGATGACAAGGTCACTTATAATTTGAATAGTGCTATGAAGAGTCCTATGCTTGAGGAGTCGTGTTACTCCATAGAGGGTTTGGGTGTTATTGATATTATTGTGGATGACTCATTGCCTCGATCTTTAAGCAAAGATTTTTTGGAGGCCCTTTTGTTGTTGAAATCTTTTTCAGGTGATGATGACGTTGGAGTGGAAGAGATAGAAGATTTGGAATTTGACTTGGACGAAGAGGAGATACCCTTGGGGGAAAGCTCACAATTTGTAGGTTTGGTTTCTCCTCCTTAAGACCATGAGGTACAAAAACCCGAACTTAAACTCCTCCCCTTAAATTTGAAATATGCTATTCTAGATGAGGAGGAAATGTGTCCGGTCATTGTTAGTGCTTATTTGAGTGAGAGTCAATTGTCTTCATTTCTAAAAGTATTGAGAATTCACAAGAAAGTAATTGGTTATAAACTTGATGATTTGAAGGGCATAATCCCCGATTTTTGCATGCATAGAATTTACCCTGAAGAAGATCATAAACCATGTGTCCAAGGTCAACGACGTTTAAATCCAAACATGCAAGAAGTGGTTAAAAATGAGGTCATAAAATTGTTAGATGCGGGAATTTTGTATGCAATTTCCGACTCAAAATGGGTTAATCCGGTCCAAGTGGTTCCAAAGAAAAGAGGAACTATCGTATTAAAAAATGATAAAAATGAACTTATACCCACATTGTGACGGGATGGCGCATGTGCATTGACTATAGGAGGTTGAATTTAGCCACCAAAAAAGACCGTTACCCATTACCTTTTATTGACCAAATGTTAGAAAGGTTGACATGTCAGAAGTACTTTTTCTACTTAGATGGTTATTTCGGGTTCTTGCAAATACCTATTCACCCTGATAACCAAAATAAGACCACATTTACATGTCCCTATGGTACCTTTGCTTACCGTAGGATGCCTTTTGGTCCCCGCTACTTTCCAACGTTACATGAGAAGCATTGTTTCTCATTTTATTGAACCAACCATGAAAGTGTTTATGGATGACTTTAGTGTTTATGGATCTTCATTTGATGCATGTTTGACTAATTTGGCTAAAGTTTTGAAGCGTTGCGAAGAAGTTGACTGAGTTTTGAATTGGGAGAAGGGCCACTTTATGGTGAATGAAGGAGTGCTGCTTGGTCATATTGTCTCCGAAAAAGGAATTGAAGTGGACTGTGATAAGGTCCAAGTGATCGAACAACTAACCCCACCGGTAAATGTCAAAAGTGTAATAAGTTTCTTGGGCCATACTGGATTTTATTGCCGTTTCATTAAAGTTTTTTCTAAGATTGCCAAACCCCTTACCGAGCTCCTTTTAAAAGATGCTCCATTTGTGTTTACTAATGCTTGTCGTGAGTCTTTTAACAGGATAAAGAAAGCTTTGATCTCCGCTCCTATTATCCAATCACCGGATTGGAATTTGCCCTTTGAACTCATGTGTGATGCAAGTGACTATGCGGTAGGTGCCGTGCTAGGACAAAGGAAGGACAAGGTGCTCCATGCTATCTACAATGCTAGTAAAACCTTGGATGCGGTTCAATTCAATTATGCTACCACGGAGAAAGAGCTACTTGCTATTGTCTATGCCTTAGACAAGTTTCGTTCCTATTTTATTGAGTCCAAGGTTATTGTTCATACCGACCATGCCCTATTGAAGCATCTCCTAGCCAAGCAAGAGACCAAGACAAGGCTTATAAGATGGATCTTGCTTTTGCAAGAATTTGATCTAGAGATTCGTGACAAGAAGGGGACCGAAAATGTTGTTGTTGATCACTTATCTCGATTGAAGTATGATAATGGAGGTATTAACATACCTATTGATGATTCCTTCGTCGATGAACCCTTAATGATGTTGGATGCCAATACACTATGATATGCCGATATTGCCAACTATCTAGTTGGAAAGGAGTTGCCACCCAACCTTTCATATCAACAAAAGAATAAGTTCTTGAATGATGCCAAGTTCTTTCTTTGGGATGATCCTTATTTGTTCAAACATTGCTCCGATGGGCTATTCCGGAGATGTGTCCCGCAATGGGATGTGAAGGGGATGCTTGAAGAATGTCATTCTTCTCCATCTGGTGGTCATCATGGGCCATCCAATACCGTTTCCAAGGTATTATAATTCGGTTTTTTATTGGCCAACCATGTTCCAAGATGCCAAGAATTATGTGATGCTTGCCAAAGAACGGGCTTGATTTCTAGAAGGCATGAGATACCTTTGAATGGTATCTTATTGGTGGAAGTGTTTAATGTCTGGGGTGTCGATTACCAAGGTTCGTTTCCTTCATCCAAGGGTAATCGTTACATGTTGGTCGTCGTTGATTATGTCTTTAAATGGGTAGAGGCAATTGCTACTCCCACCAATGACACCCGAGCCGTTATTCACTTGTTTAAGAAGATCATATTCCCAATATTTGGCGTGCCTAGAGCGGTCATTAGTGACCGTGTTACTTACTTTGGTGAGAAACAACCTGATACGTTGTTAGCAAAGTATGGGGTGTCCCATAGAAGAAGCTTGGTTTATCATCCAAAATCAAGTGGCCAAGTAGAAGTTTCAAATCGTGCGCTCAAGTCCATACTTGAGAAAGTTGTTGCCAAGTCATGGAAGGATTGGAGCATGAAGCTAGATGACACCTTATGGGCCTATTGTACCGCGTTCAAGCTAGACACATATTGGTACATCACCATATTGGTTGGTTTATGGGAAATCTTTCCATCTACCGATTGAGATGGAGCACAAGTCTTATTGGGCGATTAAAGAACTCAATATGGATGCAAAGCTAATTGGAGTAAAACGGTTGTTGTAACTCAATGAGCTTGATGAATTCCGCTTACAAGCGTATGAAAGTTCCCGCCTTTACAAGGAGAAGACAAAGCGATGGCACGAGAAGAAGATGCTGGAAATCTCATTTTCACATATCCCATATGTTTG
>VHZZ01004445.1:32840-61046 GCA_009801015.1 Silene noctiflora | reverse complement strand
AACCTTGCTCCATATACCCTGGTACGTGAGTAAGAATGCATGTATAAGGGTATACAAACTGTTTTGCCATTACACAGTATGTCAGGATGTTTATGAGAGGCAGGAAATATCGGATAGAGATGTATTAGAGAAGAGGGCAGTATGCATAAGGCAAGGCATCATAAACTTATATAGGAAAATTTACAATATAATTAAATGTATTGAACCTCCAAAACAACAGTGAACAGGCAGGAATTCAATGTTAAACCGTTGTGACTCTTGGGTGGTGTTGCATTAACTGTAGACAATTAAGGGGTATGCACTGTCATTACTTCCCAATATTTAGAATAAGTGAAGGTTATGTTAGGGTATGTACTATAATGTGTGTGCAAATGAACCGTCCTATGATCTCAGTTGACCAGCCGTTTCACAACTACTTGCTTATTTTATTACAGCAACGCCAACTGATGAATTTAATAAACACAGATAAAATCCAACCATTAATTTTAATACATCTTGAAATTTTAGAAAACAACGGCAATCAAATATAAACGAGCACCCGCTCCGTGTAATAAACTAAAACCACACTCGATAAAGTAAAAGGTCTACCCCAACGCTTAACCAGTTCATATTTTCGAACTATAACGGACCTGACATTGTAAAATATTAGATTACTTTTCAATATTAAATTCTTCATAGTTGACCCTAATACACACCTACATATCTCAGCTTCAACAATCAGTTTTCTTACAACAAACAACGAATTTAAAATTTGTTAACAAGGAGCTTTTAATGGGTTTAAGGAATAAAAATGCAACTTCAACACAAAATAAAAGTATCTTCTCCTGTATAATGTCGGAAATTTAGGAATTACCTTTATAATCGTACTTAGAATATCCAGGGAATAACACAGAAAACAAGATACAAATAGTACAAAAGTAAAAAAACACAACCTCAAGTAAAGAATCATCAAGGAAAATAAAGATATATGACATCGTCAACTTAAATATGTTTTCACTATTGCGAAAATGGAACAGTTATCAGTCAAATATCATAATATGGCGAATGTCCTATAACATTTGTAAAATTTGGGAAAATAAAGATATATGACATCGTCTTACCGAATAATTAATTATTTATATGGAAAGTAAGTATGTGGCTTTATTTGGACTTCCACATGGTACTATGAATTTTTCCGCGGTTACAAATCCACAATAATCCGCAAACTTATATTAGGAAAAGTTACTAGCAATTTCAATAATTTCTTGATGTCATTTAAATTGTACTTTCATTTCATATCAATTTCATACATTTTGCGAAGCTACACATTATGTTTCGTAATGGAATGTAAAACAATCTATTTCAAGGTTGCCAAGCTACGCATTTGAATTACACAATTGCACAAGCTACATGGTACACGAGTGAGCACACAGATAGATGAAGTCCCCTTAAAATGGCCTCGTATATTTCCACAAATGATATTTCTTCCACACGGGATCACAAAGCCAACGACCGAAGTTCACAGCTCTTAATCAAGATAGGATTCCCGTGGCATTAGTAAAAAAACATAGAGACATTATCATTGCTCTAAATTTATAGACATATAAGAGAAGTTCAGGCCGTAGATCATAATGCCTTATTGACAGAAAACAGAATATATAATGTATGTGATTATAACTAACACAAGCCATAACCAGTACAGTAAAACTCTCACTCGACACTTGCAGGTTAGCTCGTTCTGTAAACAAGACTCTAATATGAATGCAAGCATAGATTCAGAAGGCAGCCCATCCAGCTGCACTGCTTTTTGTCGCCTCTGTTTCAGCTTTCAAAGGAAAATTCCACTGTAGACAGCATAAGCAAGCTTAGAGATGAACACAGAAAAAATTGATTATAAAAGTCTCACGCAGTACTAAAAACTACCCTCCCAATCCCGAGCCAATACTTTAGGTTTACTTTAAAATTGGTTTTCAATATAAATGCAGGCAAAGGGGAAAGGAACAGACACTAATCTCCATTGCACAAATCAGACCCAAATTGGCAGAGGTGTATGCATAATATATGAATAGGACGACAAAATAACATTACATCAGATTTATGCACTTGAAAAACCTACCTCAAGTTAAGAAAGATCAGACAAAGGATCGGTAGCATGTCTTGCATTTTCCTTTGAGCCTTTCAAACCGGAGGTAATCCTCGTAGCAACAGGGTCATTTGGAGGAGGTGGTAAGGGTGTACGAATCTTTCCAGAACCAGGAGGGAGAGCCAGGACCAGAGGTTTTGGGTTACTAGCACTTGAAAGACCACCCGACTTGCCAGTTGAAAGCATACCCGTCCCACCTACTGGTTTGTGCTTCACATTTCTTCGTATTGTTTCAACTTCCAGAAATGACAACGACTAGAGATCAGTAAACAGGAGAGGGGGGAAAAATTAAAATACGGTACTCCACATATGAAAATTCAAAATCATTTTTGAGCAAAAAAATTAAAGATTGTTAACTACGGCCTATGAGCTATCAAAATTTACCCTACGAGCGATCAAAATTTAAACAAATGACACATATTCCCAAATAATTAAGCTAAGAAAGTTATAGTTAACAAAGAATAGGCGAAGAGAAAACCACAAAACTTATAGTTTACATTTAACCAAAAAGTGGTATAACAGCAAAATAAGGTGGGAAACAATCCGTTGTAACTATGCACAACAAAACAGGAAAAAACCCCAAAAAAAAAAAACATAAATGGGTCGTAAAAAAAAAAACCACATAACAATATACCGCGACCGTTAGGTCGCGGTCAGCCAACTAGTAGTATAAAAGGTACTAGTTCCTAAAGCAGTGAGCGACTTCTATGCGAACCTAGATTTAGAGTTAATGGTTCGGTAATAAGATTATTTTAACCTCACTTTGATAATTTTCATGAGCGACTTCTATACTACAATTTTTTTGCTCGCAAGGGTGAAGTCTAGTGATTAAAAACTTTGGTGAAATTCCAAGGTTTCCGGTTCAAGGACTTCAAGTCTCCCCAAGAGCAATTTTGTGGAATATTTATGACCCGAAACTATGCCTTCTAGACTTCGAGTCTGTCATTCTCGAGTGACTTACCTGATATACGTGGTTTGCGGGTGTTAGAGTATAAAACCGATCTTGGAACTCTAACCATCAACTTAAGCTTTTGGTTGAGATCGTTTCTTGACATGGTATCAGAGCCTTTGTGACCAAAAGGTCACGGGTTCAAATCTCACTCCCTCAATTCTATAGTGGAATATTAAGCACCGGGTTAAGGGAGGCTTGCAGTTGCATCCACACTTCAAGCTTAACGAGCATTCGTGTGAGTATTACTATAGTGGAATATTAAGCACCAGGGTATAAAACCGATCTTGTAACTCAACTTTTTTGTTAAAATGATATCTGATAACAAGCTATCATGTATACTTAAGGGTTTACTCAATGCACACTAAAAATAACGATTGCGCATTGTAAACAAAATTTGAATTTTACACTAACTTTAGTGGGTATTACTCGTATTACTCAATACAACTAAACTGGCCGACCATTTAGCATGTCCACGTTTTGAAATTTAAAGCCAAACTTAGTGTCACTTTCATAAAAATTGAAAATTTGAAATTAATTAAATAAGTCAAACAAGTTAGCAAGAAAATCAAAAGACTCAACTAAGACTTGGGTGGCCCAAATTTATCTCCTAAAATCTTCCACTTCCACTAATTGTCTCTTTTCTCACTACCTTCCTAATTAGTGAATAGTTTGCTTTCAAATAAATATTAGCAAACAATTAGTATTTCATTTTCTACTTTCTCTATCTAATTAGGAAATTGATTAAGTCATCCTAAGACGTTACTTAGTTCCTAATTCCTTATTGCGCGATCTCGTAATTAAGCTAGAGACTAAGACTAAATCCGAGTTTAATAAATAACTTAAATAAATGGGACAGCTGACTTGACCTAGGACCCTTTATTTGTAATAACCAGATCTAAAATGATCCAGTTTAAAACATTGCTCGGTATGCCAACAGTATTCAAACATGACATGGAAATGATTATGTTAAAACCACAAATGTTTAATATACATAAAAAAAAATTGTCTAAAATGAAATGACAACAAAGTATATTGATAGGTCTGTAACCTCACAGTCTAAAACAATCTTGCCCGACCTCGCAACATCATGCTATCACATCACATCGAGCATATCCAATTATAAATAATCTAGTGAATTTAAATTATAGCACATGACAAACTCAAAATCATTTTATACATAGTGGCGGAGTCAGGATTTCCGGTTATGGGAGGCGAAAAATTTCAACGGAGACAAACGAATAATTTCATAAGGTAAATTTGAAAAAGTTCAAAAATTTAGCTGAAAAGTTCAATTTTTTCATATTTTCAGCAAAGCAAGCGCTTATGCTAACCCTCCTTGCTCCACCACTACTCGCATTGTCGCACATATCAAATCCGATTATATAAATTTAACATTTTTGGCACCACACCAGGTCACCACCCATGGTTTCTCTCTAGTTTGAAAATGGCCCAATACCTCCATCACTATCTGACTTCTTACCCACATAATAAAAAAATGATTCCTGAATTCCCTTTTTCTTTTTACCAAATTGAAAAGAAAATCCCACAACAATTGAGTAAAGCAAAGCTATCAGATAGTTAACCAACCAACCAATCTGATGTACACTTCTTTTTGGATTAACAAGACAATTCCAAACATAAATATTTTTGTATATAAAACCATCATTTCACCCCATCACGATCTTCCTTAAAACGGCCATATTTGTTAAGGGTAAATCAAATTTTACCTTTTTGGTAAATAAAAGTCATTTTCTAGACATTTACCTTTTGTTTTATTTACTTATTTGACTCGTGTTATTTAAAACAGATAATTCTCATCTTAAACAAAAATTTGAGTGAAACGATCTTATCCAACAATAATTATCACAAAATTTATAGCTATACCAAAATTTTCACAATAATTACAGTTGATCTTTTTGAAAACGGTAATATTTATCACACATTTAAAGGGTAAAACGGGTTTATGTACTACCCATAATGATAGATGAGAATATGAGAGTAAGCCATGAGTAAGAGTTAGCTCAATTTATAAGAATTCTTTTATTTCAACAATAAATTTGGAGGTTTTCATTTTCACCGCAACATGATACACTCAATTAAATTCCGAAAAAAAATATATATTTAATAACCCGTATTGTTTAAGACAAATATATTCGTCTGAGACAAAAAAAAATCTAGCAAGACGATCTTTATCCAAGAATTATAATTGCAAAATTACAGCTATACCAAAAATTTCATAGCAAGTTAACTCCACTTTGTGGCTCAACCATCCACAACCCTACCAATTTTATTATTATCACTCAATTTTCCTCTCTTTCTCTCTCAAACCAGTGTAAAATTTTATCTGGGTATCATCTAATCTTTCACAAAAACATAAAAAGATGAAAACTTCGAGCTCAAAATTCAATCAATTGAATTGGGTTTGTAGTTAAAAAAATACCCATTACATTACACTAATTATATCATAATTATAATTAATTTTTGTAAAAATAAATGGGTAAAGCAGAAGATGATGAATTTTCTGCAGCATCAACTGCAGCTGCAGAAGCTGCATCATTAGAAGAAGCAAATAGAAGATTAAGAGAAGAAGAAGAACAAAGAGGATGTTGTTGTAATTGTTGGTTTAAATTTAATAAATTAATTAAGCTTAAGTGTATTTTTGCACTTTTGCTTGGATTTTCTGTTTTTATTTCTGCTCTTTTTTGGTTGCCACCTTTTTTGAAGCTCTCAGATCTAGGTGATAAAGATCTAGATCCAAGGTTTAGAGGTTGGGCTTCTTTCTGCTCATCTAATTCTGTTTTCTACTGATTTTTGATTGTTATTTTAGTTTATGAAGTCTACATTTGTCTTGCATTTCGACTGTCGTAGTGGCGGAGCCAGGATTTTACGTTTAGGGGGGCGAATTAGGAAAGATATCAAAAATTTTAACTAAAAATCTTCAAGTTTTCAATGTTGAAGATCCATCACTGAGAGTGTGTGTAATTTTTAGTTAGTTTTAGTAAATGGGTATTTGAAATTTTGTTGAATTAGGGTGTGATTATTGTAAAGTAATTAGTTTTTGGTTAAGGAATAAAGTGTGTTTTGTTTGATTTTGATTGATTATGTGTGTGTATTACTCAATGCTGTTATGATGATCTTTGAATGGTAATTAGTTGAGAAAATCCCTTTTTATTTTGATCATTTTTTTTTTCTGTCGGTGGCCTGGTAAGTGCATTAATTATGCTTCATTTTGGGAAAGTTGGATCCTGAAGTGTGAAATTAAGGTAAATGGGTTTCCTGTTAGATGATAATTATGTAGTTTTAGTATATAGGGATTGATTACATTGGTGGGTGTGTGGGGGATTCGAAAAATGTATAGGTTGATTCTCTTAATTAAAACTTTAGAGCTTGAATTTAGCACCGGACGACGGTGGGTGATGTATCTGCAATCTGCATAATACAGTTTGAGACTTGAAGGTGGTGTGATAGGGCGGTATCACCTTCTAATGTTGATTTTGCTTGAAGACTTGAAAACCTTTCAACTATGGGGTGACTTGAGTCAATGAAGAGGTTACTGGATTTGATGACATGGCTTGAGTTAATGGGATTGTGTTTATCATTGATTCAGTTCCAACATGTACTTCAGTATAATGATTTGGTGGCAGATGGGGTTGCTATCGGCTGCCGCTCTAGTGGCTTTATCAGCAAAAAGTAACTCCATGATTTGGGATGATCTGGTGGCAATGTAAAGCACAAGTTTTCAATGTTTTAGGGAAGTTGCGGAAGAACATAATGGACTTGGACACTTAAGAGGTTTGATTTGTGGTTTCATGACCTTGTAAGGCCTAGATGGTCGATACCAGATGGTGACATAATGCTTGGCTAGTTTGATGCTGCAAAATTTTGATTAGGTTAAGAGATATTCAAAGAGTAATCAGTCTGGACAAGTGTGATATTTGTGTCAAATGGGATTGATTGAAAGATATCCAAAGATGGAGCTAAGTGTTTGATTTCTCGTGCGAGGATGAATGTTTTGTCTGTGGAAGATTATTCAAGGTTTTTGGCAATCTTCTACATTTGTGAAGAATTAATCACGTGGATTTACTTTGTAAGATTAGCTGAAGCAAGTTTCTGTGTTTCACCTTCAAGTCTTTCAATGTACCATCCTTTGAGCCGATTCTTGCAGGTTCTGTGATATTTTCAGTTTAAACCACTGCCGTGTGCTTTTTGATCTCTGGTACATACTTCATAGGTGGCTTTAGTATCCATCTCCCATGTTGACTCTGATGGGTGCACCCAATAGTTGTACTTCGCTGAAAGTAGCTGACTGGCTGTAGTCCTGCCACTTGATACATGGAAATTGATGAATATCAGGAAGAGTGTAGTAGAGTTTGTAGTGATGAATCCCAAAGTGATGACTATAAGTCGTCATCCTTTGTAATTGGTGGTATCTATTTGTGATTTTGTTTTGTGTGTTTTGGCTCGCTCGCTATGCTTTACCTGAACTTTTCGGCTGTATTTATCCAACTCTATTTATCACTTCAAATTAGAATTGATTGGAATACACGCAATTATCTTTTCTTGCATCACTCACTGGTTTTTTCCGTTATTTCCTGTTTCTGAGTTCTCATTGCTACTGTACTAGTTGAAATTTTCAAATACTAAGTAGGTTCAGGATTTTATGTTAGTGAAATTTATGTTAATATGTCGATTTGTAACATTTTTCTAATTTCAAGTAACTGCAAATTTCCAGGTCATGCAATTGTGGCGAGTTTTAAATTACAGAAGCCTGTATCTTATGTGAAAGATAATGTTTCTCAGCTTGAAGCGGACATCTATGATGAGTTAGAAGCTGCTAATGCAAAAGTAACATTCTAATGGTTCTTATGTATTTGTCTCCTTTATCCAAACTGCGACACTTTTCTCATCGATGTGCTTTTTTTTTTTTTTGCTTATGGATCAGGTCGTGATTTTATCTCTGGAAAGTTCAGGCCTAAATTCAACAAATGTTGTGTTTGGGATCGATCCTTTATCTAAACGCTCCAAAATAAGCCTGGCTGAACTGAGTTTGATTCGGTCATATTTTGGATATTTTGTTACACGAGAGAATAAGTTACTCTTGACTACATCCTTATTCGGTGAGCCATCTTTCTTTGAGGTGCTGAAGTTTCCTGGTGGAATCACTATAAGCCCTTCCCAACATATATATCCTTTGCAAAAAGTTCAGATTTATTTCAACTTCACGTTAAATAACTCTATCCTCCAAATACAAGACAACTTTGAGGTGTTGCTTGACCAACTAAATTCCGGGCTGCGTTTGACTCCTCAAGAGGTAATTTCTTTGAACTGTTAAATGAATATAACTTCTCTTTCTGCGTTCCTTTGTTCTCTTTCATGGCTTTGTTAAAACAAAATAATTGTTTCATAGTTTTCATTAAACTTGTCATGCATCATGACCAAATATTTTGACGAAGTAATTGCCATTCATTTGTTTTCATATTATTAACTGGACCTGACAAAACTCGCTCAACCTAAACACAACCCGAAAATGACCCGAATCAGCCGAAATGATAGAGAACAACATACCTGAAATAATGATCCGTCTACCCTGACACGTATGATTTGTTTAAGAGATCTAACTTTCACTGCACAAGTATTGTATTAGTAGTAGAGTAATTATCCGATGTGTGAATGCTCTCCATATTGAGGCAAATGATGGCAAATATGAGGTTAACTGGTTTCAATTTTGGTGGATGCAGACGTTGTACATTCGCCTGACAAACTATAGAGGTTCTACTGTCGCACCCCCGGCTGTTGTTCAAGCTTCTGTTGTGCTGACAGTTGGGGCTCCTTCCGTGCCTAGGATGAAGCAGTTGGCCAAAACAATTAAAGATTCTCCTGCGAGGAATCTTGGCCTTAACAACACTGTATTTGGTAAAGTTAAACAGGTTAGCCTTTCCTCAATACTCCCTGCTAGTGGTGCAAGTAGCCCAACGCCTGCTCCGTCACCCGGTCCTGTACCTCAATTCCACCACCACCACCACCATCATCACCACCATAGCCACCACCACCACCATAGTACTTACTCCCCTCCCCCTTCTACTCCGCCGTCTTATCCACCAGCAAGAGCTCCTCTTCCCGTCAAGGTCTCACCTGCTCCTAGGAGAAGCTACGAAGCTGTTCCACCCACTTCCCCTAAACCTGTCAAAAGCTATCCGGCAAGCCCCCGTGAGGCCCCTGCACCTGTCAAGAGTTATCATGCTAGCCCTCCTGGCTGCAGGTTTGGGTTCAAGGGTAAGCATTCAGGAAAGAGTCCTCAACACTCTCCTACCCCTATCGCTATTCCCCCTAGCACACCACAACACCATCATAAGGCTTCATTACCTCATCGACAAGCTAAGCCACCGACTCCAGTTACGCATCAGATTTCTCCATCTAGTCGTTTCCCTTATGTTGTCTATGCCCGTGCTCATCCCCCTCCATCAGGAACTGAGATGGGCCCTCAACCTCCAAAGAGTTCACCGTCAGTTGCGCCCTTGCCATGTGAGTATAAGACAAAGCTTTTCTTTTTCTCGTTACATGTTCATATCTTTTTATTAACTGCTTCATTGTTGAGAATGTTAGTGTTTCTTTGTAAATCTTCAAGTTCCACAAAGATTATCATTTTCGTGCGTCATGTCGCATGTATTTCCCTGGACTGTTTTCCTTCAATGCTGTTGTATTTCTGGTCAAGGTGCGTGCATGAAGAGTTCAAAACTTCCTAGACCCTAGGATAAGATCTATATCACTAGGTGGTTATTTTCAAAGATAGCGTTTTTAAGCAAAGCATAACAATATTTTGCCGAAAAATCATCCAGTAAGGCAATTTTACATTCTACTAATATGTGATGTAGGATCACCCATCAAGGAAACCTATAAGTTTGGGAGTTAAAATTGTTCAAAAGTTTGATAAGGCATTTTGGTCATATAATCTATTTGTTGACAGTAATGTGTCCGTAATTTGAAAATTGTGTTAGGAAGAAGTTTTTAATGAGCTTATTACTGTGTTTTGCAGCTTCCGGGGGTCGTATGATGGTTGGCCATTGGATACTGTCTCTGTTAGTAGCTCTATTATGGCTTCCGTAGTCAAATGCTGTCTGTTCTTCAGTTTAGGTGAGTTATATGGCATCTAATGGACTTGTCGGTCATTTAACAAGAAGAAAAATTGGCAGATCCTATAAGTGGGAGCAATGCCAAAAAAAGGGCGTTCCCCACCATTGCCCGAGTGAATATACGATGTTTCTTTCTTTTTTGGTGTACATGTAAATATATATTCGAAATGTTGAGTGGCACGCAAGTAAGCATTCTTAGGATCAAAGTCACAAAAGTGGCAGGCCACTGATGAGAATGCACAGCCACTTCTTTGTGTAATGAACTCTCTTCTGCAAAAGTGTTAGCCTGAAGTTAAAAATTAATTACTAAATACATTTTTGCCCTTGTTCCTGTCGGAAACGCTCTGTCATTCCCCTGTCAATTGTAAGTGTAACTCTACCCTTTTTGTATGATTCTGTCATACTTACTGATACATTACCTCGTTGATTTCGTATCAAGATTTGTGATGTACATGCCTTTTAAACAAGACGATAATGAAGTCGGGGGTATGTATAATCGTTATCGAAACTGTAGAAAGGGTAGTTGGGACTATATTTGGTTTGCTCTCTTTTTCCTGAGATGTTAACGTAATGCAGTTGATAGAAAGTTGGTATTGAAAGGTTGATGGTGTGAAGTTTGAGCAGGAATTTTGAATGTCACATCGAAACTGGCATCATCTTCAGATGTTGGTGGCCAACTGGGTTTGCTTATTCTTAGGAACTATCCTTTATATATGTTTGTTATGACTTATCAATATTCTATATCTAGAGACCAAACATTGCTTGTTTCAAGTAATGTCGGAATTCGGGGAAAAGGATGTGTTGAGAGAGACATGTCATGCTTAGAGTTTTGTTTAAGACCATCTATGATCATTAAAACATATGTACATCAGATCATGCAAATGATGTCGTGCTATCAAATTTTGGCATCTTCATTTGCATGAAACTTGTGTCAATATCCAGTTCCTTCAACATAGAATGAGCAACTCCGGTCACCATTTGACCGGAGTTGAAACATAGAATGAGCAACTTGCGTTGATTCAGTCAAGTTGGGAGGCCGCAAAACTGGCAACAGTCTAAGTCATCATGCTATCCCAGCAGTTCACAGATGAATTGATGTTTGGAACTTTAATTGTCACGGATGCGATTAATCAAAACACAGGAATATCAGTCGGATTGTGAAAGAGAAGGAGTATATGTGAGAAAATGCACGAAAAGAACCCTAACCAGAAGTTAATTTACCATCACGACTCCCACATGTTCTATGTCTCATTTACGAAACTCGCTTTTAAACCAAAATGTATAGAGTGAAACACAGCAATAAGACGAGAAATTCAGTACTACCATAAGTCATCCTCAAAATGAGGTAATATGTTAAGAGACTACAGAGCTTCTGATGATAAAAGTATCTCAAAAAGAAGCCAACTTAGATGAAGCTAACATCAGAAGTTAAAGGAGTGATTAGCTATTAAACTAACTACGCTGCACCATTGTCTTATCACCCCAACTCTACTTTATTCGTGCTCGTCCAAGACAAAACGGTAAGTACTAGAGTTCCAGGATGTCGAATTTGGAGGAGAAAACCTGATTAATCCTGTCAAAAAGTAACTGCATCAAGAAACATAATCAGATCTACGAAAAAACCCCGGAATGTTATATAACATGAATGAAAGGATAGCAATTAGATTGAGCAAACAAGTTATTATGACACAAGTTGGAGGGTTATTTTGCTTCGGGATGTTCTGCATTCAGATTTCTTTTGGGTTTGTCACGGTCGATTCATTTCAAGGCGAGCTAGGGTCCAGTAAAGTTCGGGTTATATTAGCGAAATTAGTTTCAGATACAAGTTAAATCATTTTGCGTCAGGTGAGTTTTTCTATTCAAGATTGAAAACACAGAATATCCAGATAGGAAGCACAAATTACTCATTACACAGTATGATTCAGTTTTAGAATGGCTGCACAAGACGGCTTAACATGTGTCATGTCAGACGTAGCCCAATACTCATTTGATCATATGGGTTATGGGTGTATCTCCCATGTAACCGTCTCATACAAGTTTTTGTAGTACTACAACGGAAGAAAAGGAAAGCAAGCAGTCAATTGAAACTCAAGGAAAACTAGGAACAAGACAGATTCTTACCCCCGGAGACGGATTCACCTCTTGCGTTTCCGAGTTTTCAAAGCCTTGAAAATATAGCTAACTACTTCTTTGAGAGTGGCCTTTCGTCCTTCTTTATAATTCCAAAGCTCATTGACGACGTACCTTCCACTCGCATTATAGTCATTAAGCTCAAGTAAAGCTGTTGTAACGGAGTTATATACCTCATCACCCCATTCCTCCTTCAGCTGCTTTAATTTTTCATCTTCTTCATTAATGATTTCCTGTATCACGAATTCTTACATTACAAGTGAATGTTTCAAACTACAAAAGTGTTAGTCGTAACTCGTAAGGATGTCAGTCGAAAACAGTAATAAAATTCACACCTGAGGGTTTCCATCAACATGAATGATTTTGTAAGGATGCCATGCTGGATCTTTAAGATTCTCCTGCCATAGGGAGCATGCTTCACTGGCCTTAATCAGTGCTTCATAAGCTGACAACTTTTTCTTGCACTCAGTAACAAACGCCTTCTCATCAATTTCCCCCATGCGTTTAACTCCTATAATAGTGCGGCTACTTTGGAGGATCTCTAGGAGCCCCTAAATCATATCCGCACAGAAATCAGAAACGGAAGCATAGCATAAGGGTGCCAATTAAGCCATGCATAGATGTATAATACCAGGAACTACATCTGATATAAGCATGCTCAAGATTACTACTCCCTCCGTTCTTTGCAAGGAGTATATAAATCAAGGATATCAAATGATAGTAGACAAGAATATATGTAGATATTTTTGCATGGTAAGATATACGCAGACATACGGCAATTAACTCTTCTCGAGCTTCCTGAACCTCGTCATTGCTCTGCCTATCTTTGATGAGAAGAGTTTGGTTCATAGCTTCATAATGGTTCATATCTTCAATCTTCTGATTCAGTTCTTCAGTCATCTCCTGCATCTTTCTTTCATTTGCAGCATCGTCGTCTCCAAAATGTTTCATGACTTCAAGCTGTCCCTTCAATTCTTCGATTTCTAATTCCAACTTCTGTTTCCTGTTGAGTTCCTTCTCTAACTCGAGAATCTTCTTCAAGGCCTCTTTCTTCTCCCTCTGTTCATACAAATCTTAGTTAAAGAATGCTAAATAGAAGTATGACCATCTGTATGTCACATATCTAGTCTACAGTCACCTTTTGCTCTTCAACAAGCCTCAGAACATTTCCATCTGCCCTTTTTAGCTCCAAAGAAGCAATTTGCAGCGAATTATTTCGTTCATCATTCTAAGAGACCACAGCATAACAAGTTAGTTTCGTAAATCAGGAAAGACAACCAAAAGATCCACCAGATCAGTTCTTGTGTCCTTACTCCGTAGTATATTCCGGTTAAGACATAAAACACTAACAATTTTTAAGAACACAAATTGCCAAGTAACACGTTACATCCTGAGATGGCAGATGCGCGCATCAGTGAATCAGTGATAAGAAAAGGGTAATCCTAAAATTTAAGGCATTGCAAATAAGAAAAACTCCATGACTGTGTGACTCTCAGTAAAAACGGAAATCAAACCCAAAAGAATACAGTAATATGGTACTTGTAGAAACGAAATCTTATTCATAGCATCAATGTAAGTTACTCGTACTTTAAATGAGAACCTCAAGAAAGCTGCTTCAAATTCATTTAACTAGTCACTGTAAAGCCTTGCTTTCAACAAAGAGTAGGGTCATGGTAATAATATGAGAGTAAAAATATATTTCATGATGACAATCACCTGCTTCTTCTCCTCCTCAAGCTTCTGCTTTTCGCGCTCAGTCAACACTTCACATTTACTTAGTTCACTGGAGCGCCAATCAAGCTCCCTTCTCTTTGACTCCAACTCATGGCTCATCTTCTCCCACTCGCCTAGTATCTTTAGAACATTATCACGAGCAGTGCGCTGCATCTCACGGGTTTCTGTCGGGAATCATTCATGGACAAATAGCATTAATCACATTAAAAATGAGGGACTTCCTTGGACAACAAAAAACAGGGAGAAGACTAATGTTGCCAACTTAGTTCGTTTGGGAAGCAGGAAAGAAAGATATACTCGGATCAACGAGGATTGGATAAACCATGCCACCAAAAGATGCATCAACAGGAAAAAGACATCTAAATTAAGATGACCAGATAAAAAAGCATGAGTGTTTTGTTAATTTGAACTCGAGTCAGAAACAGGTACTGTGAGAAGCAATAACTTCGGCGCAAAGACAAGATATAGAGAAATTATTTTGTCCCTCTTAGTCCCAATTGAAAGAACTAATCCTTGATCCCTAGGGCAACCAGCTAAAACAGTGAAATCATCAAAGCTGGCCATACATAACGAACACAACATATGAAAAACAAAGTATGGAGGGACAAAAATCAACCTTCAGAAAACGCCTGATGCAGCCTGTCTTTCTCCTCGAGCACTCGATTCAAAGACATATTTATCTCATTGAATTTGGACTGCATTTCATCAAAGTTTCGACTCTGCAGATCAATCTCATTTACCAAGTTGATGACTTTACTACCCTGTTTCAGTTCTTGACTAATGTCCGCTTGTGTTTTCAACTCTCCCTTCTTGCGTAGATAGTCTCCTATCTGCCCTGCCGCGTGATAATCATTGTCACAAGCAAGCCAGCCATATATACCAGAATCAAGATTAGTTTTACCCGCATTATATTCCTTCTTACTACGCCTACCAACTTGAAAGGATTTCTCAAATTCAGCAGCATTTGCAAACCCTGTACACCCTTTATCAAAGTGAACTACGACCTCTGAACGCCCCTCGTCTTTGTTATAGAAATATTCTACCGACAGTGGTTTATACTTTGCGAAAGTCTTCATCCAAAAGGCACTGTCAGTATTCGCCTCACTCACAATGTTGACAACAATACCCATCCACGGCCAACAATAGAGCTTCTGTTTCTCAGCAGATTGGGGTTCAGGTTCAGGAGGTCCACAAGCTCGTGTGTCGAACCCCAGGTCAACCTCTATATATTTTGCTAAAGCGAGATGAGTCGCCTTTTGCTTGGCACTACGATGAGCTGCACCTTTAGCGACACCAGAAGCGTGTTGGTAAAGATCTTTTAAGCCATATTCCTGCTTTTTTTTACCGGCACAGAAGGGACACCTAAGGGTACCATTAGGCTTCCTGACTTTTAACTCCCTAGTTTTCAAACCTTGATATGGTTTCACCATATACTCCTCAATTTCAGAATCACTTATATCCGACTCATCACCCGAACTATAGTCCATGATTATTATACTTCAAAACTGTGAAGAAATATTGAAAAATTTCACTACTGGTGTCAGCAAATTTATCAAAATGCCAAACATCAGTCATTTCGGAAGCCCATTTAAGCTCTCCGAACAAATCAATACAACTTCAAGTATTTAACAAAATACAAATTTATACTATTTAAGATGGTTGTACGCGTAAAATAGATCTAAACAACTCAAATACCTATTTAGTTATAATCATTAATTAGGGTTAGAGATATGTCTTCGGATCCGTTTCATGCTTACAACCGTCTTGAAACATACTTACTTTTAAATTTTATGGTACCCAAATTGTCAGGAAGATCGGAAATCAGAAAATCACTTACTTCACATAAGATCAAAATAAAATTACACATACCCAAGAAACATTTAGGATTTTTATTAAGGCGATTGTAAGCGTTAAATAAATCTGGGTTAAATAAGCAATAATTAGTGTTAGAAATATGCTTTTAGATCCGTTTCATACTTGCAAGTTACAACGGTCAAAAGTGAAATCGTCAAGAGGATCATAAATCAGAAAATCACACCCACGATACATTTTGGATTCTTATTAAAACGGTTGCAATCGTGAAATGGATCTAAACAACTAAAATACCCGGTTTGTAAAAAACATTACTCCAATTACTCAATTAGTATTAGAAATATGTTTTTGGATCCGTCGTAAATAAGACTTACTATCAACAAAAAATTAGAACTTTCACCTAATTATTTTTTCAATTTAGTGGTACCCAAATAATTCAGTAAATCATTCCCTTGACATAATAACAAAAAAACTACACACACCCAAGAAGCATCCGGAAACTTGTTTGTAAATAATAACTGAAAAATAATTATCAAAAATAGGTCCACGTAAAATCGGTTTTGCGATAACCTAAGAAGGTGTACAACTAGGTAAAAGATATGAATTACAAATAATCAAGTAACGCATTCACGAGATTAGGTGAAGGGATACCAAGATCTTCCACTTGCTTCCTACCCACTGCTGAATGCTGACTTGAAACCTCTGCTACTTTACTTCAGCAGTTCAGATTCCACAACTGTTCTATCTTCACAGACGAATATATCCGTTATAAGATAAACGTAATAATAATATAGAATGCCCGTTTAAATAGATGTGACAAGTTTTTGCTAGGCACTCTATTTTTGTCAGTGTTAAGGGTAATATTGGTATCAAAACTTTTTGAATGTCTGATTTATTTAACTTTACAATTAAAGGTCTCAAACTATTTAATTAACCCGTTTCAAATTAATACAAATACGCACCTCTCAAACAAAAATTTGTATTGAACAAAACGCTTCAATTAACGTAATCCATTTTTATTTCACAAATCAATAGTGAATACATTTTATAAATTGCTCTTCAACTTATTAATTAGCATATCAGAAGTGGGTTTGCGGAATGTGTTTTTTCCTATACATTTTTTCCGTAATTATTATTTTTTGGCTTTAAGGGAGTTACAATGACCATTTTGATATTGACTCGGACCTAAATCATGAATACCACCTCTAATAACTTTACCGACTAAGTTAGTTAAATCTCTATGCTATATCTTTGTAAAGTTTCTAATTTTGTTGGCAAATACACCCAAAACTGCTTTGTGAGGTAGTCCTAGTCACTTTGTTACTCGTATTAATATTATCATTATTTATTATGACCATGCTGTGTACACTTGTAGTAAAAAAAAAAGGGATGTTTTATCAAATACGAATAAATAATTGAGACGAAAAGAGTATCAAATAATGAAATGTAAATTCGTGAATTCAAAGAAATTAACCAATTTAAAACCAAAGATCACTAGATGAAGGGATTGCCACAAATTTTACGATGCAAGCTACTCTGTATTCCGTATGAGTTATGAGTTATGACCGTATTGTTTGAGAGTGATCAAAGTCTTGAAGTAAATGAGACAACTAGTCTCTTATTTTTTTACAAAGAAATTTATGTAAGTTAATTAAGTTGATCTTTCTTAAGACCATTTTAATCTAAGACCTTTCATAATTTCTTTTTTATTTTCATAAATATTTTAATCATCTGTAAGAGTCGTTTAAGTTAAGACGGTCCTAAAATAAAATAAAATGTGATCTAAACTGTAGAGGAGGTAGTAACTAAGATTCTTAAGAAAGGTCTGCAAGGACAAGAATGAGAGTCTACTGGTTAAAATTTGGGTGAAATTTATGAGAGTCTTGAGTTTAAGTTTCCAAAGAGCAATCTTGTGGAGTGTTTATGCCCTTAGGGCTGAGACTATACCTTCTGAATTTCGAATCTGTCACTCTCGAAAAGTAATCTCAAATGGTTACTAGGCATACATAATTTGCTGGTTACCACACATACTTGGGTGTAAATGTGCACCAAAAATAGCATCGGCGGATTCAAAAAAAATCTAAAGAAGGTGTGCATTGAATACTGAAAGGCAAATGAAGTTGAGACAAACAAGTAGAAAATATCGCACATGAAATAATTTGACCCAACAGTATTCTAGCTGGCAATACAAACTACAAGCCCATCATATACGGCTAGATTATCAATTTATCGTGTACCAAAATATTTGGGCTACATTATCTTTGGTCCTACACCAACCTTCATTGTATGCTTATGCTAATTTGTCAATACCTTCAATTAGCTCATTATAGTAAGAACCCATCACACTAATCACTAATGAGGTTTTGTTATCATGTCTAAATAGAGTAATAGTCCGTCACAGCCTGGTCTAGGCTGACACAAATACTTTTGAGAGACGGTCTCGTATCTTTTTATATGTTTTTCGTAATCATTTTATTTATTTTTGATCGTGACACTAAATGACTCTAACTTAATAACTAAACTAAATATCTTCGTACCGATTGTATTACTTTGGTAGTTGGTACCCGTACTATATTAACTTTAAATTGTAGAATATTCTCACAAAGTCGCAATATGTATATCGTGGTTAAGCCTGTCTAACCAACAATTAGAATTGAGTTGATTCTAGTGACTTGTTGTAATTTGTAGAAGTTAGATCAAATCCGACCTTAGTTAGTTGTCACAATGAATCGTAACAAGTTTGTCACAACAATTGAGGTCTCTATTAAGACGGGTAACCAATTTGTTAAAATAGTTGGTTTCTCTCAAGGTTAAAACAGGTCAAATCATGGTGTTGATTGCTAATCCCTATGCGTTCTTCTCCGATTCCATCTATCATAAAGTTCTGTTCTTTTCGCCTAATAGGTGCTGAACCAAACTGAATGAAACTGAACTGAATTAAAAGTTAATTTGTGAAGAGATAAACTGAACTAAACTGAACTCAACTCAATAAAGCTGAAATTAAGTCAGAAAGAACATGATATTAACCCGTTATAAAGTTAAAACGAATACGTCTATTTTAAACAAGAATTTGTGTCGGAAAATAATGCGAAGCAAACATGAGACGTGGCTAAATCAGAAGGTTGATTGGTGAGTACATATAGTGACAATAAACATCACATGGGAAATACAAAGCAAAGTAGTAAGAAGAAGAATAAGTCCAGCCATTTACGCCGCACCGGGGGCCGCATTCTCTTATTTTGCTTACCAATTATCACTTCATTTTTGCCTTGGCCCCTGCCCTTAACTTCCTTAGACGTTTTTTCAACAAACCACCTGCCTACCCTCTCCCTATTTTTATCATCATAACCTTCATTGACTCAAAAATACTTTTATTATGATTGATTCATAAATAAATTAATGGGTTGACCTAGGTAATAAGGTTATGCTCAATTATTGTGAAGATAAAAAAAATAAAAATACTTAGAACAGTTAAATTGTATCTATGTGAGTCTCTATCTAGTCACATAGACGTTAAATCGAGATATCAAACATGAGTGGTAATTGTACCTACCATACCTTAATAAATTATGGTAATAATTACGTATTATCATGAGTTTGGATCAATGATGTAGCAATGCTGGGTCTGGCGAGATTTCAAAATGTGCTTAAGTTGATATAAGTAAATATATTATGACTAAATTTGCATCACACAAATGTTGACTTAGTGGTTCTACTATTACAATTTATAGAGGCAACCAACAAGCTCAGGGACGTTTTTAAACAAATGGAAACTCGGTGATCAACAAAAAAATGAGGCTCAAACATTGCACAAATGTACTATGCTTTACAGGTTTAAATTGAATACCATCAATAAAATTGATCACCAAAACCTAGTTCGGATTCCGATTTTAACCCCAGCAATGTTCAATCCTTAGTTTTAATCCTTATTAATTCTGAAGCTCGCTAACCCACTAATTTGAATATAGATTTTAAAAACATATGGGACATAGGTTTCTTCTTTCAGCTTGATTCGATTTTGATTGGATTTGGACAAGAATTACCATTTCCTAAGTCAAATTCACCAAAGGAGCCAACTCCTCCTATAGGTTACTAGCCTAGTAGTAGTACTAGTAGTAATAGCTTAGAAATCTTTGACCAATCTAAGGTAAGTGTAAAGATATTATGTAAGAAGATGTAGGCAAAGAATGAGCAAGTAATGAATGAATGAAATGGTCAAAAATGAAAATGATTAAAAAAGAGAGAATAGTATAAATGTGTGTGTGAAGACAAAATCAGCATTATTTTCACGCCCCCTCAGCCTCACTGTCCGCACATGCTTCTTCTCCATCTCTTCTCTCTCCCGGCCCCTCCTTTCCCAGCTGTATCATCATTTTCCCTTTTCTCAATTATCATCATATGTCCTCTTACACTCTTTTTGTCATTCGTCTACTCGTCTTTAAAATAGAGGTATCCATCTTAATAATAAAACAGCTCAAATTTCATTTTAAAAGTTTTGGTGATATAAGTCGTGTCTAGGATACTCATTTAAATAAGAGTGTTTCTAACGATATCACGCTAACAAATGTTTATCACAAAATGTTTATGAGACGGTAACTCCGTGTGACACAGGTGAGAATGCGAGATCACCAAAACTCCGGAATTACTAAAAAGCACATGTGTTGTACATATACAAGCATAGTCGTGTTTATGACATTAATTTTTGGTCTCATGTACATCACAAGAACCCCTAGAAAACTAAAATCCTAGATAATGGCATTTTCTTAGTTTAAAATTTTGTTTCATAAAAAATGAAAATAAATTTTTGCTTATATTAAATCATATTCCTTTGTATTCAAATATAAAATACATTTTTAAAAAGATAAACAAATAACCGACTAACCCTGGTCCATAATCAACACACATACGGAATAAATAAAAAAATGCCAGGAAAGCAAAGAAAAACTTTGGATCCACATAGCCAAGCCGAAAATTACACCTGTAATCACTCTGTCTAGTGTCTATCCTCCAAACAACAGCCGCAAAAAAAAATTCACAAAATAAAAATAAAAATAGAAATAAAAAAATACTTTCCGTTTTTTTTTTGTTTGTTTGACATCCAAATAATCTCTTTCCAACTAACGTATTATATTCCCACCTCCCCCCTATATATTTCCACATGCCTACGTCACCACTATTCTGTGCCACCTGTCTTCCGCGTATCATCCACGTAACCAACATCCCTCGTGTCAATCATCTCGTCTCCCTTACTGTATAACACATGCTGTTTTACGGTGGAACTCGTCCTACCCAATCAAAAATTTTTCAATGGAAAATTCGATCTGAGGGAGTAAACGGGTTGACCCGTTTGGTAACTGATCGGATCATTTCACGTTTTATCAAACTTTGAAACATATTAGAATGTCGGATCGGGATATTTTTGCTCCTTATCATCAAATTATTTAGGTATAATTGTTACTAAGCAAGTATAAATATTCTGATCTAATCAATCTTGGTTACACTGTTATATCTTACCGGCTACATAGACCGAACAAAATTGACTCGACTTGCACCCTAGTCAACACCCGAACTCAAGATCTGACCTTGTTAATAGTTGACTCGAACCCGAAATGTCCCGTCTTGATCTGATCCAAACTCTTACAAACCCGAAAATAACCCGACCTGAGTTGACTTGAACCGAACCTAACCCAATTAACTTTTTTACCTTATGTACCTGGACATATGAGAATATACGATGACCTAATACACCGAGTGTGAGAAGATACCAAATAATAATAATAATAAATCATTTATAAATGGTGACCCACAGCCACCACCAATAATTGATCATTCTCTAAATCCTCCCTGTACTCTTGCTGGCATTTCTTCTCTTCTCCCCTGTTTTTATTCCTCCATCTCATTTTTCCCAAATTCCTCCTTTCTCCTCTTCCTCCTCCTCATCATCTCCTAAACCCTGAATAATAATTCTCCTTTCATCAAATGATATATATACACAAACACATAAATAATATTTATCATAATTAAACTCTATAAACACAAGTCAAACACCAAAAACAACAACAATCACAATAATAATGACAAATAAAACCTTGTCAAAAATACCCATAACCCTAACCATATGGTTATTAATCACAACAACGTTTACGATATCCGATACGGTTTCTATATACGACGCGTTAGCCTCCCACGGGCTGCCAATCGGGTTACTACCCAAAGGAGTTAAGGGGTTTACCCTACAAGAAGACGGCCGCTTCGAAGCGCACTTGGATCAAGTTTGTAGGTCTAAATTAGACAACCAGTTTGAATATAAAAAGGATATTTCGGGTCGGTTGAGTTACGGGCGGGTCGGAAACTTGACCGGGATGGAATCTTTGGAGTTGTTTGTATGGGTTTCTGTTAATGAGATCCGGGTTGATATTCCTAATTCGGGTCGTATTCATTTTGATCTTGAAAAAGGTGTTCATAAAGAATTAAGTGTTTCGTTGTTCGAAACCCCGGCCGATTGTATCGCAGTTTCGAATCCTCCTTCCCTAGAGCTTGACCGTCTTTTGACCATTAAGGTATAATCACTTAATTTAATTGAGTGTCTTGTCATTTGTTTACCTTTTGCTCGTTATTTGTTTACTTTTTATTTTCTAACACGGAGTAAAAGGTAAGCAAATAATTGGAACGGTAATATATTATAGTTGTGTGATTTAATTTAATTTTTTTTCCGATGTTACATACATTTTCGTAGATTTGTTTTTATATTACGGTTTTTCTAATGGGCATATTCTTTTACTTATTACCTGGATGATATTGTTTTTACAAATTATAAGAGGCCTTCCATTTTTATAAGAAAACTATTCATCTAATGCGTTATCTTTTTACACAATGCGCGATAACTACTGTTTTTATGCATTTTGCAATGTTTTGGGCGTTTTGCTCTTTTCCTTTAAAATAGGAAAAGTGACACCATTTATTTGGGTGTGCTGAACTTTTGTTGTTTCTTTTGGGAAAAAGTTCAATAGTATGTTTGGTTAACTAATATTTCCAAGGAGAGGAACAACTCCGTAACATAAATTATAGTCTGGCTCGTGTTTATTTTAAACACGCGCTAGACTATAGCTATAGTTAGAGTTGTTTCTCTCCTTGTAAGTTATGTTTGGTTAGTCATACGGTTGCTGATGTGATTCATTTGATTGCAGGGAGCGGACACAGTTCTAGAATACCGTCGATTGGGATTGAAAACAAGTCGGAAAGATGTAATGTAGTAAAGGTAGTAGAGACGACGATGGAAGGGAATGAAAATGAATTGGCTGGGGGGAGTCATCAATGTTGTTAATCATTGTATATTTGTGTTTGTTCATACCGTGTTCTACGATTGCTTGCCTTTCTTTGTGTATAGTGCAGAGTCTCCGGGAACTAAGTCTTGGTTCCTGCCAAAGCAATTTTGAGCCTAGATTTTGGATGACGGTAAATACTACTACTTGGGGGACATTTGAGTAAACAACATGTCGTGAAGTTGAACGCGTTTGAGGAAGGCCCCGGAGTTGGATTGGATATTGTTGAGGTACACGAAGAATGTCTCGAGGATGCGATTTCAAATCGGTATAATTAGTAATTTACATTCTGCCCAATATTGCTTTGTATGTTCAGATTCTTACCTATATGAGCTGATTATGTGGTTCTATATAGTCTACTCATGTAGTGTGAAAATAGCCGGTGAGAAAATAAGATCTACATATATTATTACAATAATAATTGCTTCAATAATTCAAATCAAATAAATTATTTATTCGTCCTACTCAAATTACTCTATTTGATGAATTGTTGATGTTATTTGGTGTAATCCACCATTTATATAACATGGTCACGCTTATAATTAAACGATAATTTCACATGTCGGACTGTCCCGTACAAGGTCGATTGTTCGTTTAGTACAATCATTTACTTACAACTTGTAGTCATTGTTTATAGGTTAAAAAGCTGAATGATGCTTTAAGGAACATTATACTAGCTTGTTGTAGTTTTAATAATCCAACTAGCTCTTACCAATGTCCTTACTGTCTTTCTTCAATAATTTCCTTAAGATTCTTTTGGTAGGCCTCTCTATTAATATCCGTCTTAAGGTTAAGACAGGTCAAATATGATCATGTGAGAGGAATAAGACAAAAGCAGAATACGCTCTATTATATGGCTGATCCAGCCATATTCTAGCACCACCGGGTGTAACTGACCGTTACTTTCTAGAAGCTAGGACATAATGTTGTAACATTTGATGATGGTGTCAAGTTTTGCTTTCCATTTTGTACCTAAATTGTTAGCTGTTATGACAAGTATGGGTTGTCTCCTATAGGAGGAGGAGTTATGACAATAATCCAAATGCTTAGTGATACTTTACTTCTGGGTCACTTCCACTTGAAGATCTTCCTTATGAAACTTGAATTTGAAGCACATTACTCCTATTATAGTCTAATCTTAATTGCACAAGAAACCCAGTAAACAAGTTTATGTTATGTTATCGGGTTTGTTCACGAGACGGGACAGATATATGATGGAGTATATATTGACAATTTTTGAAACTTCCTTTGGTGTTACTTCTAAAGAAGAAAGGTCATGCATGAGCTTGATGTTGTATTTGCAAATTGCAAGTAGTAGTACTGTAGTAGGACTCCTTCAACATCATACTTGTTACTATAATTGACCTTCCCTTTTTTCACAATTACTTTTGGAGAAGTAAGGTTAGACAATAGACATGCATTCTTTTGTTAATAGATGTGACTTGTGGTAAAGTTATTTTGCAAATTATTCTTCATGTTAACATCAATCTTGATTACAAGTCTCATATTCTTCCACTTTCATTTACTAGCTACTCCTTTCATTTCATTCATTCATTCATTTAGCCTATTTTCGACATTTAATTCATCTATTCTCAGGTATTAAACATAGCAAAATAGCAAAAGAACACAATATCCATGTGGATATCACCATTTACAATAAAAAAAATAGCAGCAAATGTTAGTTAGCTTAGCTGGTATAGTCATGAAGTATGATACTCATGACCTAAGTTCAAATCCCGTTAGTATCGTATTCGCCAATTATCTGTGCGATTTCGGACACTGGTACTTATAATACGGTAGTTTAAAATTCTGTTTACATAATTTGAACAAACGTATGAAAATGACTTGAAAGAAGACAGTACCGTAAATTGATTACTTTGAGATAATGTCTAACATCAATCTTACAAATGAGTACTATTTGATTACCCAAGAATCTTAGGATTAAGTTAGAGATGTTGACATGTAGCATTACCCAAGAATCTAGAGATCAAATTTGGATATGAAAAAGTTCTGAAAGTCATTAAATGTTGTTGTATAACTCTGTGCTTATCTTCATCATATGATAAGCAGGAGGCAACAGCAGACTGAAACCAATCTTTAAAAGATTCTTTATTTTTTATAAAAAAAACAAACAAGTAAATAAAATCAATGATTTGTGATATATATATATATACTGGTGTTGCTATCTGTAGTTCATCAGTGCTGAATAAAGGTTGGTGTCTTTCCTGGAGGACTGGATGCTTGTTTTAGAATATTCTTGTAGCTGATAACTATCTTCCACTCATAATTTGTGTCTTATACTCTTGTCACAATTATATGATTGTCTCGTCAGTATTTTTAATCAGTCCGATTAATTCTTTTATTTAATTCGGTTTGATGCTTACTATTTAATCGCGTTTAATTTGAAAGTTTTTAAGGTTTTTTTTTTATATCATCTGGTTTAGTCTGGATTTGAGCTACGTGGGACCATTAGGATGGTAAAGATTTTTTTCATGAGTTTTAACACTACTCATTCCCAAGATTTGAACTCGAGACTTTTGGTTAAGCTAACAACCCCTTACCAATAAAATTAGTTGTCTAACATTTTGATTGTAAGTCTTCGGTAGCGTAATTTCTAACAAGAAGCTATTAATGGACGATTGGTTGTACATGAGACAGGTAAGCATAATTCTGTTGTAAGAACGTCTTTTGTAACCTATTTATTACATTAACAATTACCGTTGGTGACATAGGCACCAAAGCACGAAAAACTACTATAAACCCAATTTTTCTAATTACGTCACTAATCATCATATAAAAAGTTATAAATTCTCTCCTTTCTCGGTATTCTATACATGGTTGTTGAAGAAAGATGTTGATCTATTCTTAATTAACATGCAAACAAATTTGCTATGTTGCAAATTGCAAAGTAGTTGGTTGAATTAATATATACTATTATACCCTAATACAAGGTAGATTGGTAGGTATAAGTATAATTAAACTTCACCTAATACCCTAATCATCATAAACTTTTTGTGTAATGAAACTCTCCACCAAGCATTCCCAATTGACATAAAAACACACACACTTTCCATTTTCCATTTTCCATTTTATTATGAGTATCATTTTGTGTTGTCGACATTCCATGATCTATGGTCACCTATTAAGGTTGCATGTGCCTTGAAAAACATTTTTGATGGGAAATTTGTTACACTTTTAATGCTTTGCTTTGGTGCTTTTTTTTTTTGCCCGTGCCTAAACCTTAATGGGTTACCTATTGAAGCTTTTTGTCATGTCACAAATCTCTAGGAGATGTTCAAAGGGTCCACCTTTATTAAACTCGATCTTTTTGGCTGACCTGTTAAGAAAAAATGAGTATAAACGATTAAACGGTATATATTTTTAAAAGTATAAGGTTTAGTACACTAACCAATTTTAAATCAGTTAACTCGTTTGTTTGTGGAATGTGAAAAAAAAAAATAGGAACCAAGTTAAACCAAAGTTTTATCACCTCGACAGCCACGCCTCTATTACTTATTATTTCGTGTATTATGAAATGACTTTGTAAATAAGTGTGTTTATCTTCATAGTCTTTGTTTCCATGACCGGGTCCTTTTTATATAATATTATAATATTAGCGTAAAATAATTTCCCATAAAAGGAACTATTTGTCTATGCTTTGTACCATACCCAAGACTTAGGAGTATCGGCACAAAACCCGAGTATACTGCATCGAAGATCGAAAATAAAAATTGAATCTTTTTATGGTACTTAATTTTTTCAGATTTTGTAAAGTACCCTTACTTTTAATAATCTGTCTATGGTACTTTTGAGGTTCCATTTTTGTGTCTATGGTACCCCTAAATGTAATGACGTTTAACGAAACGTTCAATTTTGATGATGTGATAATAATTAATAAATCTATAAATACTAGTTTGACACTCGTGCGTTGCAACGAGGTAACTAACTTAGTTATAATTTTGCATCCTATGTTTAATTTTGTTTACATATGATTAAAATATCTTTTTCAAATAAAATAAAACATAACACACTTTGATAATGAAAAACAGGTTGTAAGACTTAATATTTGTATGTTATTGTTGTAACTGACGTACTCTTATTAGACCTCTCGAAGACAATACTTGAGAGACTCAAAAATTTTGAATTCATACCGAAATTCAACGGTGCTCTTATAGTCATGGGATAACCCAACCTTACGATAATCTATTGATGTGGGACAATTCAACTATTTATACGTAGTATATATTCATCACACCTACATTATTTTTCAATGTGGGACAAATAATATACTTAGAAATACACAATATTTTCTGCACCTAATTCGATATCAAATACGGATTAATAATGAGCAAATATTATACGTAATTGTTAAATCCCGCGCATTAATTTGCTCAATCCCGCGCATTTTCTCCCGTTATTCCAAGTATGCCCCTCTCATTTTTCAACCAACCAAAAGAAAAACAAGAGAGAGAATCGGAAAAAAGGGAGATTAAAAACCCAAACACCCAACGCCCCCCTCAACCACCATTGCAGCGCCGCCGCCGACCACCACTCCACACCCCAGCGCCGCGCCGAGCACTCTTCCCTACACTACCAATCGACACCGCCACAACATCATTACCCCTCTTAAAAAACTAGAAAATCAGAAAATAGATCCCCACCTTTTCACCTTCCTGACCACCCATTCKTCGACGACCGCCCTACGMCATCCCGGACGACCACCCTGCTCCTTGCAACCATCACAACCAGCCTTGTCTTGGTTCCGATTAATCGTTCTTCCCCTCTTTTAGTTCATCTGTCGCGAATTTATTGCGCAATTCTTCACTTAGGGTTCTTCATTTTGCAATCAATCACATAATGATTTTACACATTTACTCCTACATCGTAAACTTTTCGAATTTCGATTTTWAATTGGTGAATATTATACACTCAATTTTGGGTTTTGTTTATGAATAAGTCGATTGTTTATGAATAAGGTTATAGGGGGTTCGGTGATTTGGGCAG
>VHZZ01004444.1:55759-69812 GCA_009801015.1 Silene noctiflora | reverse complement strand
CTTATCTGTGTTTTGATGTAATATGGCTGGGAGAACCCTGAGTTACTCCCTACTGACTGTGGCATTCATTTTAATGAATGAACAGGTTGCAGGTTGGTGATTATTTGGGGATTACCACAAGTGAGCTAGCAAGAGTTGTTCATACAACGATTGATCTTTCGTTGTAGTTTAGTTTAGTAGTTAATATATAAATTTTGTTTAGTTAAGGGATCGGGATCCCTTACATTTATTTAAGTTGTAATTTGTATAAAATATATCTTAAGCTTAAGTTTTGTTTTACGAATTAGCGACTTCTCGGTTTTCTATATCAAAGTTTTCAAAACATCGCTTTTTCCGCTGCAAAGTTAATTTTTATCTTCCGTATAAATATGGGGGTGTCACTCTAAAACTCGATCAGGGCATACCCATGAAAACCACCCTCTTTTGTCCACGTTGGGTGGACTTTTTTTTTTACATTAGAATAGCCATTATTACGGATCATGTCCCTCAAAAAGATAAGGCGCCTTGTACGTGGTTTGCCCACCGCATCGTATTTGACCGGGAGACTGTTTATTATGCAGGTTATCGGATTAATATACCGTGTAACCAAAAATTCAATAGCCGAAGAAATAATCAATTTTTAAGTGATAATAGAGGAATAATATATATTATGTGAATTAGTGATTCGAAGTATTGCATATAATGTTATATATTAGGCTATTTATAGGATAAGCTACAATGAATTAAAGTAATATCATCCATACGTAGAGGCGGACCCGTTGAGTAGCAAGGGGTAGCCACTGCTACTCCAAGCCCAAAAAGAAGCAACGAGGAATATGATATTTGCTACCCGTAGGACTGGTGATTATAGTGCAAAAATAATATTAAAATAGGCCGCACTGTTAACAGTATAATGTTTGTAATCTAGTGGTAGAGCTTTAGTCCTGAAATTATCCTCTTGAAAGTGGACCCGTGTTCTATTCCTCTATACAAGCATTTTTTTTCTTCAAATCATGGTTTATTTGTTACATGAGAAATGTTTGTATTCAATGTGGAGCCGTGTTCAATCCCACTAACAAGCATTTTTTTTTCTTCCAATCATGGTTTATTTGTTACATGAGAGATGTTTGTATTGAATGACTTATGTCTTCACAATTGAGTTATTGGTGCACTACCTGTTATATATGGGTACATCTTTTTACAAATAATTAATTGTTATTTCCTCTGTTTCAAATATTTATTAATCTACTTTATTTTTTTATCGATATTATACTCAATGGTAAAAAAAAATGATTGAGATGGAGCGAATATATTTTGTTTGATATCAATTACAAGTTGCGCCACTTTTAATTTGTTAGTAACCATCAGTGGATGTGAATTATTCACATCAAAATAGACGGACGTTAGAAGTGTTAAACTACTACGGTCTTAGGGCTCAGGCGTAGTCAACAACCTCAAAGCAATAAGCGCGAAAATGATTCATCTTTTCACATTAAAGATTGTGATTGTAAAAAAAATTAATGTTCACCTGCTCTTTGTAGTTAATACGAGTATAAAATTTCGTTACCCCATATTTTAATGCCTAGGTCCTCCCATGTCCATACATTACATTCAATATTCAAATCATAAACGTGCAAGTCATAAATGTGCACGTCCCTTTTGGGATGGGAAACCCCTAAAAGGCGACCCAAGCGTAAGACAGTCTCCCGAACCGTCTGACGTCTCCTTAACAACCGTATATCACAATCATAACTCCGCCGCATCCTCCAACGTCCACAACATCCACATGTATGCAATATGTAATACAACAAGCCAAATATGCAACTCTTCATGAGACACAACCTCAAATATCCCATGAACATGTCCATAATTATTATAACTCTTTAAGTCGCCATATCTCATAATCATGCTATAATGCGACTCCGACAACAACATGAGACTCACAATAATCCCCAAAAATCATGATATGATGCAATACAATCTCTACCATGGAAAAAATAACAATGGACGCATAAATAAGCAATCACATTACCTAAAGCGAGTAGGAAAATCCTACCTTTTAGCAAGCTCCGTAAGCAACTCGAGACAAACATGATTCTGTCTCATAAAACCGTCTCATCCTACATAAATGACATAATTACCATCACAATACCTTCTGCGCTCTTTTATTATATAAAACCCCTTATTACTAGGTGATAGAAGAAAAAGGTGTAAAATCTTCAAATCCAATCTTAGAATCCATGGAGAAGTGTTTGGGAGAGTTTTAGAGAGAAGGGAGAGGATTTGGAAGCTTAGAGAGAGGGGGGAATGATTTAGGGTTAGGTGAAACATAGATCTCGACATAGTTTATAACGCCTCTAACACAGTGCACTCGGTCGAGTGTCGGACCACTCGGCCGAGTGTCACTCACTCGGTTGAGTACTGCTAGAATTCAGCCGAGTATCACCTACTCGGTCCACTACACCCTCCACTCAGGTCCACTTCATACTCACTTGGTCTAGTATAGTTCATACGCGGTCTACTGTGTCCCTCTTTACTCACGATTACTACTCTCCTCGAGCCTAAGGATCTACTCTTTATTCTTTAAAGCGTCCTATAAAAGTCTCTAACAACCCAGTTATTACATTTATATCTAGGGCGGTTCACAAAGTTTAGGAGGGTAGTTGCGATTTTCAAGGTGCTATAAAAGTTTTATGCTTGTTTCAACACAAGTTTTGGTGACAACTGTGGGAAGGATAAATAACATTCGTTCTTCTAACAGTTCAATTCTCATTTTAAGAGTCAAGGGCGATAACACCTAAGAGAGGGAGGGGCTGGGGGTGAATTAGAAGTCTATTTTAAAATCTTAAGCTTAATGAAAACTTATTTAAAAATCAATAACACTTTAGACAGTACTTAGAAGTTAGAAGAAAGGAGAAGTTGATACTTAGAACTATAGAGTTAGAAGTATGCAACAACAATTCAACAAGTAAAAGTCACTGTATACTCGACTGTTGTTTCTGAAAGTAAAACGTGAGTTTGAGTGTGCAGCGGAAATAAAACGAAATAGTCACGACAAACGATGCTTTTTAAAACTGGTTCGGTCACTACTTCGCGGCCTACCTCCAGCGCTATTTTATTAAACGTCTTAGAAGTAAACTCATACAAACTAAGACCACCCCAAATAATAAAATAACTCTCCAACCTACTCCAGTTGCTATTTGCTTAAAAGTTACTCCGCTTCCAAGACTCTTGCTTAAAGCTACTCCGCAATAAGACTTTTTCTTTGGGCTACTCCGCTGAAAGACTCCATGCTCAAAAGTTACTCCACTTCGAAGAATTCGTGCTTAAGATAACTCTATTCTAAGATTTGGTTTGGTTCTACCCGGTTTGTTACAAGAATCCACTTATCTCAATGTTGTTCACACAATGAACGGATGAGATAAAGTTTAAGTACTAAGGGTAAGATTATCAGTAAGACTCATTCAAGTCTTTAAGACTCTGCCACATCAACTTTTCACTAAATTTTATTATTTCTTTATTGTTCAGACCCGTCTCAGATCCACCTCAAACTTTATGCATTATCCGTCATATCCACTTCAGACTCTACTTTTCTACTTTTCCACTTTACTTCTTTTTATTTTTACAAAAGAAAGGACGCATGTGATTTATTAATTGGAGAATTTCCAATCATGGTAGGATCAAGACTCACCCCCACAGTCTTAAGTTGAATCTTGGATTTTCAAGACTCAACTTAAGACTTTATCAAGACTAAGCTAGATTATTAGTAGTCTTGAGTGAGTCTTGTCTCAAGACTTACCAAAGTCTTGTCTCAAGACTACCAATAATCTTACCCTAACATGGGATCATTGAACAAGATTTGAATAACTAAGTGCAACACAACTCATTTAAAAAGATTCAAAAATAAATTTGCAAAAGGTGACTCAATGATTGTTAAATGATAAACGATTTTGCAAAGATAATTAACAAGTCTTTTTCGGTTTTAAAGCTCTTTGTTTCACACTTATAAAAATGAATTAAGCAAGGTATTTATAATGTCCAAGTAGAGTATACTTTACACATTAAAATATCTCACACACCATTAGTTCAAGTGATAAAAATATTGTAAATAGTTTGCTTGGGCAACATGCACAAGACACTGTATTCTTCATCAAGCAACCGAGTTTCTTTCTGGAGAAACCGATGCACTCTAATACAACAAATCCGATTTGCGCACACACACACACACACACACACACACACACACAAACACAAATATGGGTTAGGTTTTGCATCAAGAAACAAGCATAAATGGTTGTGTTTATGGGAATCATAAACATTTCCGTAAATGTAAAAATAAACAACCCATTTTTAATAAGTGTCTTATTTTCCAAGGAACCACTTTAGCAAGGCATTGAAAGCTTTAATTTTCTTCAAAGACATCAATACTTTTCCAAAAAAATCATTTATAAAAGTTGAAAGCATTTTAGCAATAGTTCAAAAGATTTTCGAAATATTTCTTTGAAGGCGAATCAGAATTCACGGTCGACTACACTGTTGTTTTTAGCACTTTGATATAAAATCGAGTTTAATGATCTTACAACACCATGACTCTTATACTAATGACATTTTTCATCTTTGATCTTCTTGATAACCTTGAATTGACGATTGGAGCTTCATGCTACATGATTAAATTTAAGAGGTACATGATTAAATAAACAATAAGATTAATTTGTCTTAAAGTATCATCAACACTAGCTTAAGCAAATTGGGTCTCAATATCATAAAAAAGTGGTAAATGTACTTAAGTAGGTCTAAATTTAGGAATAGAGATATGGATATTCAAGGTAAAGAAGAACAAGACTTTGCCGAGTGAGGGTATCCCTCAATCTAGGTCTACGCCTAATGATAATCATCTCAATGTACATTGGAATTCTAATCATATGCGAAATATGACAGATGAGTCAAGTGAAGCATAAACACTATTTACAAAAACTAAATAACAAATATGTAAGATCCTTGACAAATGTTGTCTTGCGTATTTTACTTCGACCCCATTAAGAGTATTGGTCCTCAGTGTGCAAGACATGACTTAGTAAAAAAAATGATGCACGCTTTGGTGAATGGACTCAACCCTGATAAGGACAAGGGTTCCCAAGGTTGGTTTGCACTCCACACTTTGCCAAACTTTGGTGCTTTCTGAGCTTTGTCAGGCCCTCCAGTCGGGGTGCTTAACAAGGGTTGGTCTTTGGTCGCGCACAGTTTTACTTTTACACATGATTTTCAACGATTGCATTGTTTGGACTTTTCTATAACAGTGTATTAAAAATATCATATTATTCCTATGTGTGGGATAAGAATATTTATTAGTTAACATACAAGATTATGCAGGACTAAAAACATAAGAAAAAAATCGGAATTTTCCGACTTTGAAATACGGAGTAACAAACAAAATTACAAAAATCCAATTGTCCTCTTGATTCTATCTGTCTAGAACGAGAGAGAATCGATCTGGTCTTATCCTGCTAGAGATTTTGTGATGCCGAAGATAATGTAAGGATCGAAATACCCTAAAGAAATTGAGCACGTGATTTTATCTTTATTCAAGCTACCATTTGCCGATTGGTGTATATCCAACACACAGGACACAGTACGAAAGAAGAATTGCAATTATTGTGATTACAATGGCTCGAGAGACTCGAGGATATATAGGAAATGTGAGGGCACAAATGGATAGAAGAAATCTGTAAAAAAAAAAAAAAACAATAGAACCTTACCAAGATATACTCTCTAAGATACAGAATAGCAAGATGTCCTTGACTGAGCACCATGCCACATTAATCAACGGCAAGGCCATTGCTCAGACCATCCGCTCCCAAATCGCCGATGAAGTTCGTGACCTTTCCGACAAGTACTCCATGGTACCGCCATTACACTAATTACTCATTAACACTTTTCTCGGCCCGTCTAAACTGTACGTTACGTGAAGGCCTAGTGAGTAGTGACTGAGCAAGTCAGCAAGAGATAAATTTTTACGGGTCAAAACATTTAAGATATTACTTACTCCGCATTCGTTATGTGTTATGCGAAATGGTCTCATGCGTGACTAATATGGCTGGTCGCTGATCTAGCATTAGTGGTTTATGGGACCTTGAACATTATAGATATACTACTATTCTTATTATTCATGCATAATTTTTAAAATTTAATAGCTCGTACAACGGTGCATACTGCATATTGTGAAGTTTTTTCATGATCTCGGAAGCTCCAAGGTGGATCCGCCAGTAACTGGCGCGCCTTTGAGATGACCACCTTTTGTCCTGTATCATTATAACCTGCAATTTACCATTTACAAACTACATAGCCTGAATGATGGACGTATATATGTATGATCTAACAACTTCAATTTTGTTCGGGTATTTACCGTATAAAACTACATAAATCTGACATATTTTCAAAGATTCACTGTCACAATATGTGTAGAAGTGGAAGTGCCATGTCTTTAATGCTTAATTTTACAGGTCCCTGGACTGGCACTAGTGCTTGTTGGTGAGAGCAAGGCTTCTCAAAGCTACGTGAGAATGAAAAAGAAGGCATGCGCGGAGGTGGGGATCAAGTCATTTGTTTCCGTTCTGCCCGAGCAAGTTTCTGAATCTGAACTCATCTCCAGGGTGCATGAACTGAATGCTAATCCTGAAGTACACGGTTTGTTATCCTCTTAAAGCAAGTAATGGAGTAGTTACATGTTTGATTAAATGATATATTGATAATCGAAATCCTGTATGATTTTGGTCATCCTTCAGGAAAAAGTCGTTTACAAATTGGTGATTCTTGATTAATCGGTTCTAGTCCGGAACTTGTTTTTTATTCTTAAATGATGTAAAATGACATTTTTCTTACTGGTTTTTTGGCAGGTATACTTGTTCAGCTTCCATTACCTGAACATATCAACGAAGAAAGCGTGTTGAATGAAATCAGCATTGAAAAGGATGTAGATGGTTTACATCCTTTCAACATTGGAAAACTTGCAATGAAAGGAAGAGAACCTCTCTTCCAGGCCTGCACAGCTAAGGTAATCAGTTCAGTCTAGTTGCGGCTTTTATGTTTGTGTCTTGTTTGAAGTGTTTTGGTTTATAAAGCACGTTTCTTGACAGGGCTGTCTTGAGCTGCTGTCACGAAGTGGCGTCACTATAAAAGGCAAAAGGGCAGTTGTTGTAGGTCGAAGTAATCTTGTTGGAATGCCAGCTGCACTCCTCCTCTTGAAAGCAGACGCAACTGTTAGTATCGTTCACTCTCAAACTAGTGATCCTGAAACAATCATTCGTGAAGCTGATATAGTCATTACTGCAGCAGAGCAAGCTATGATGGTATCGCTTCGTGCTCTTTCCATGTCCTTTGAATGAAGTGGACTCCTATTATCTAAATTTTATTGCTTGTGCACAGTTTCTTGCTTTTAGTTTCCAAAATTATTGAGCTTTAGACTTGCCTGAAATTATCCGAGTAAAGTGGTCTGATGATAATCTGGTACAGAGACCATCTTATATCGCAATTTGGGTTTTCACATCATCATTTACATCGACTTCATGAACAAATCCTGGTATTCCAACAGGGAACTAAGTTGGCATTAGCCTTTAGAAATAAAATATTTGAGCACTGGTGCTCCTTCAAAGTTTTTCTCGACACCTTTTTACATTCTTCCTCAATTCAGATTAAAGGCAATTGGATAAAGCCTGGAGCTGCTGTGATAGACTCAGGGGCAAATTCAGTGGATGATCCCAGTAGAAAGTCAGGTTATAGAACAGTCGGAGATGTAGAATTCGATGAAGCTAGCAAAGTAGCAGGATGCATAACTCCAGTCCCTGGAGGTGTTGGCCCAATGACAATAGCCATGTTGCTGAGTAATACTCTCGATGGAGCCAAGCACGTCATTCAGAAATGATCTCCCCCGGTGCCGGGTTGTAGTTGCATGTCTCATACGGGTACCTTTTTTAATAATATGTTGAAGTTGAATCCTTTCTGGCGTTTGACAAGTGAGATGTAGTTTCAATTTGAGTCGAATTGTGCACTGGGATGTGTAATGACTATACTACTCGTGGAATAAATCGTTTTAGTTTATGCTAACGCCAATCAGATTCACCGGAATAAATTGTCATTTCTTTAACTGGTTTTACACAAATTCTTGGGTATGGCAGTCTTAATAATATGTTGAGGTATGGTCATTGGAAGGTAATCATTTAGCCTACATAACATTACCGCAGTGTCTCAATGGCTCCCAGAAATTGCTAGATAAGTGGGGGTCGGATGTACGCAGTCTTATGCTGAGACTGTTTTCAATTGACCCAAGATGAAAATTGCCTTGAAAACTATATCGAAAGCGCAAAATCAGAACCGTCGAACCTGGGTCACGGGAATAATCATTCTAAGATCAGTTAAAATGCACCGATGTTAGCCAAAAGGGCAATTCATTATACGACTTCATGATTGCCATCAGTGTTAGTTACCAAGAACTCACTTCAACCATCTTATACGGTTGCATCTGTACCTATTAGTAGTATAATATTAACACTCGTGAAACAAAAGAACCAACAGATACGCTAGTAATTAAACTCGAACTAGGACTTATGGACTATCCTCAGCAGTTTATACGGTAGCTGCAACTGTCCGTGATGAGAGAGTTGAACTTCTTTTGATGCGCTTCTTACGACAGTGTTTGTGAATCAAGGATGAATGTTTTCTTTTCTTTTTCCTTGGACTATTAGAAACCGCCAGTAGTTGACGTCTGCCAACACATTTGGTAGCCACTTTCCTCTCCAGATCTCGTTTAGCCTTCCCCAACCTCTCCTTAACAGATAAAGACGCCTTCCCTTGAACTTCAAGATGATCCGGGACCTGAGAGGTTACTTGTTCTGAAAGTTTCCATCCGAGTATATAAAGTTAGTTCTCAACCCATGGGAAGGAGGAAGAGGAGGTTATTGAGCTCAGTTTAGTGATGGCATTACCTGCATCTTGCTCCTCCTTATCATCAGCATATATTTTCGGAATTCTAGGTTCAGGTGAAATGCAAGGATTAGCGTCCATGTCATCAGAATCGGGCCCACCAATAAAAGCGGTCTCCAAATTTGACAAGGAGCATGTTTCCAATTCAGTCCTTTCCGTTTTAAACTCGTGGTTATCCTCGCCATAGTTAAGGCCTGTTGATGAGTCATTACAACAGTTGTTTGCAGTTTCTCCAGATACTTGCGTATCAAGTTCTTCCTTCTTTGCTGAAACTTCATCATAAATTGGTTTACCTATAGAGGAAACCCCATTTGCATTTGCAATAGAACTTTCCTTGTCAACCTCATCGGGTTTTAGAAAATTTAAAGGCTCGGCAGAAGTGACTGAAGTCGCATCGGTTTCATCAGAACCATTGGAACCAGCAAGAGTAGACCCAAGAGGAATAGAGTTAGATGGGAGGTTTGTGGTAACAAGAACGGAATCTGGTGATGCATTCGCCTTCTCTTCCAAGCATGTTTTCCACTTCTCAAGCATGTCACCAAACCAAGGTGTGCCTTTCCTTGCATAAAATAGAATATATGCCTCTTGACTGAGTGCAGTAGATTCAGAAACTTTAGTCACCTGGTGGAACACCATTCGCAGGTTTATAAGCCATTGTGTAGACAAAAATACAGTACAGTACTGCAGCATTTCAAAAAAATCATAGAATATTCGTAGTAGAAAAATAATTGACATAAAAAAAAACTTATCAAGCACACCTTCGAGTCATCAAACCGGTACCACGTATCTGGCGAAGTGCGTATGTAACAGAAGTAATGTCCTGAAATGGATGAAAGTCCGACGTGCACAACAAAGCCATACAGATCATACTTCACAACTTCCTACAAGGCAAGGCAAGAAACAGCAAAACATTGCAAGTACCAAAAATTAACAAGTTGAAATTACAAGCGGAAACTTTCTTGCACACTCGAGAAAAAGAAGGTTATAAAGAAAAAGAATGCCTCTATGGGTTCTTGCATACTGTGGTGGGATTGTGGCGAAACGAATATTGAACTTTGAGGTTTTTACACAATTTTAAGAACCTAAATGCATCATTTGGTCTCGGTCACACATGGCCACAAAAACCATTTTAGATAACTCACACTCAAGTAATCATCAATTCATCATTCATCAATATATGCATGTCCTACTTTGTCCATATATCAGCATAAACTGTCGTTTGATATGTTATTACTTTTGATCATAAATCACCATTATTCCAATAAGACGAACAATTATCCTAAAGCATAAATAGCTACAATGTCAAAACAGGTTCAGAGACTAGATCAGTGGTGTAATAGCCAGACCAGGACCGCTGGTTTCAGGGAACGTACCATCACAGAACTAATGGATGGTTTTATATGGATAAATATAATCCGGAATTGTCGGTCAAAGTCAACACTAATGACTACTAAAGTCAAATGGGGATAATATAAAGGAGATGTACGGAGTAGAAATTAGTAAGGGCGTAGAAACATACATCATCGTTTCTAGTGCCTTTGGTATAAGGGTCCAAATCAAACTCTAGAGGGTACTTCACAATCCTATCAATCTTCTCAATACGAAAACCATCAATCTTAAACCTCTTCAAGTGCACTGCAACCACAGGAGGAGCCTGATCTATCAAAAGTTGCTTCTCTCCTAACGCCATCTCCTTGCAACCGCTACACATAAATTTGTCAGTATCTTGGAGATTTTCCACCTTAGTGAAAGAACTAAAAGAATTTTCCAGATCATCAACATCCTCAATCTCCAAACTTAAATGATTCAGAATCTCATAAGAATTGGAATTATGACCACATTGACAGCAGCGCAACTGAAATAGACAAGCAGGGAAGGAATTACGTACTCATCATCATAAAATAGAAATTCCCAGTAAAAGTCGAAAATCAATAGCTACCTGGCTTATAAGACGCCCGCCAAATACTTGTTTCACTAATGAATCATGTGATGATGACAGTTCCCCTGCATTTGCCTCGTGCTTAGACCAGTTGCTGTCAAGCTTATCCAATAAACACAGCAAAAATTCATGAGCATCCTCTTGCTGATATCTTCGGAAAAAGGATGAAATATCTTGAAATTTTGGGTCAAGGAGTCACAATATGCTCGTTCAAGAAATTAGTACCAACTTCCAATCCATCCACTTACCACCCCAAAATCCCAAATCCCTGAATATAGAAGCATTCTATAAACATAACTCCCTTGTCACCCCCTGAAAAAATGTTCCTCTTTAAGATTATATTAGTATGTTTAGCAACTAGATGTTCAAGGAGTACCGACTGGCCATATGTATTAATGGACGACGATACAGCGATCAAACACTAAGTTACAAGGGCAGAAAACAAGAGAGCATTAAAAATAAAATCACAAGAATCCAAGTTAAAAAAAATGACAACTCAAAAGCATCTAATAATAATGAAACTATTGCATAGGATACGGTTCAAATTATCCACAAGGTTATACGGAGAGAGAATCTTTCCGGAATATTTAAGGGACTGCTCAATTTGATCACGGACAGCACAAAGAACACAGAACTCATCTTGCCCTGCAATCAACATACGAAAATAAGTGCTGCAACTAGGAACACCAATGCTAAAATGATGAACCATAAAATACAAAGTATAATCCAATTATTTTAGTAATGGAACTTTATTATAAAATAATCAACAATAAAAAATTGGCCTTGCCATGACTTGAAGCCTTGTGTTTTAACAAAAAGAGCCCTTCAACAAACGGCACAGTGTGAGTGAAGCACTGTATTATTGCATTAAGAAAACAAGTGTTCCCTAAATTTGAGAGACCAGCACCCTGAAAAATTGAAAACACACAACAAATCAAGAAAATTAAAACAGAAATGACTGCACTAAATCTAAGAAACAGCTGATCATACCACTGGATTCGGCTCAGGTTCAGACCATTCCCAAGAATGATTTGGGTTCCTTCCATGTTCTCTTTCCATAAAACGATACCCTCTATCCATGATCCTCGAACCATAGAAAAGTGGTTGTTCAGCATCTCCTTCCATGTAATGTGGCCTCCTAAACCTAACTCTATGTTGATGGTACATTCTATATTCCGGATCTATCCTCATTCTCAATGAATGCTCTTTTCTACATCTAGAATCTATTCTATAACCAAGTACAGGGTCACTATACCTATTATATGGAGACATGAGATCACGACAGTAAGGATGAATAGGGGGATAACCAAAAGGATTTCGATGATTTTCCATCATTCTCCAATCGTTCTCATAGCCGTCCTCACCAGCAGAACACCGATAACAGTCACAGTGCTTCCGGAATCGATCACGATCAAGACAACGAGGGCAATCACAACGCTTAGGGAACTGCACTCTTACAGAGCCAACAGACTCATCAAACTTGGAATCCTTTTCATTGTGTGAGCACCCACCACCATAACAATAACCAAAATTTCTCGGACAATCATCGAGCTCATCCTCATCATCATCATCATCAGATAATTCTGGACATTCACCAAGCTGAACATCCTCAACCTTTCCACCGACTTCTTTGTTACAGTCCTCTATAGTTTTACCCAACTGAACATCCTCGACTTTTCCTTCCTTTTTTTCGTTACACTCCTTTAGGGCGTTATCCAACTGAACATCCTCAGCTATTGTAACACCATCCTGGATAAACTCCTTCAAGGTTTTAGCAAAGTGGGTATCCTTTACGGTTTTGGTAACATAGGCATCATCAACCTCACAAGACCTGGCTACAATTCCACCTTTGTCATGACAATCTGAAACCGGGGTTTCCAATAGCATAGTTTCCGAAATTTCCTCTAGGCCTTTGGCAACCTCAGCATCCTGAATCTCTAAAGACCCACCTATATTTCCACCCATGTCAGAACAGCCTGAAACCGGGATTTCCAATTGCATAGTTTCTGGAATTACCTCTACGCCTTTGGCAACCTGAGCACCATCAATCTCTAAGGACCCACTTATAATTCCACCAATGTCATAACAGTCCAAAACCGGGTTTCCCAATAGCATAGTTTCCGACATTCCCTCTAAACTTTTCGCAATCTGCACATCACCAATCCTTGAAGACCCAAGTGAAATTCCTGCTGTCTCACGGCAAGCTGAAACCGGGTTTCCCAACTGCATAGTTTCCCCAGGTTTACAACAATCCAACAGTGAGGTCTCAAATCCAACACTCCACATATTTTCTCTGAAATCGACGTCTTTTATCACAAGGGCAACAATGTCATCGCTAGATTTACTAAAGTCCATTAACGTGTCATGAAATACAACGATTGCTTTACAAGGGTTTTCCTCTACTACTGAACCTTCATCAATCGACCCACTAGAGATTTCATCAGAACTACCAAATTTCGGTGATGGGTTTTCGAATTCCGAAGATATTGGAAGTGGGTTTTCAACCTTGGGTGAAATTACCTCAGAATTAGCACAGCCTAAGGTTTTCGAATTCTCAAGGGTTTGTTCTTCCGCCATTAACGAAGTAGAAGAAGAACACATGTTAAATTTATGAAGAAAAATCCGAGAATTAGGGTTTGAACGTTGTAATATGAATGCGAAAAGGGAACTTTTTAATACGCTATTTTATTGGAGAATTTTGAAAATTTTAGAGGGAAAGAAATAGTAAGTTTTTAATTACTTAACCGCCATAAAAGGTCTCTGGAATAGAGCACTAGTTAAAAAAATAGAGAGAAGTAAATGAGAGAGGAGACGGTAGAATTTACCAGCAAATAAGAAGTTGGAGGTGAAGAAAGCTGGAAACTTTTTCCTCCAATGTAAAAAAACGATGGACAATTTTTAATGAGCCTTATGGATTCTTTGATAATATATTCCGTATTGCAATTTGTAATGGATATGAGATTTTAACTAGTGAAAATAAAAAAATTCTAAATGAAAATAAAAAAATTCTAAATATTATTTTATTGAATTTACTTTAAGTAGTGGTGGAATACTCTAATGTAGATAGGACTCTTGACATATATCTCCTTTAGTTTTAAGAAAAACTAGCCGATAATTTCATCATATCTATCTATCTATCTATCTATCTATCTATCTATC
>VHZZ01004440.1:30329-41125 GCA_009801015.1 Silene noctiflora | reverse complement strand
TATTTACCGTAATTAATTATGAAAAATAGTTAAAATCGGAATTAATTATAAGAATAGTTTATAAATATAAATTTATTATTCTCGGGTGTTACACTACTGACATGTGGTTATTTTGGCATGATATTTCCCCTTCTTCGCCATGCATTTTGATCCGTTTCGAAACGGTTTGCACCATTTCTTTGAGTTTTGTGCCCGCATTCCCCATTCTATGAGCCTACGTCTCGTTTTGCAGGACTTGAGACAGAATTGAAGAAGCGGGGGCAAAAGAAGGTGAATTGGAAGAGAGCATGGGAAAGGAGATGAAAACAAGGCAAGGAGAGGCTCCCAACCGGCCCCTTGACCGACAGCCTGCCATCCGGCTGGGAACCCGTTCCATACTTAGAACAAATTTTGAGGTAGTAATCAAAGTGCATTCTGGAGTGCTCCCAGCCGGTAGGCTGACCTGCAGCCTGCCTGCCGGCTGGGGCTACCTGATATTCAGAGTTTTGAAGGCAAAGTTGAAGAAGAAGAGTTCCCAGCCGATGCACCGGCAACCTGACAACCGGCTGGAACAAATCCCGTGCCTTACAATATTTTTGAAGAAGGAAAAATGAAGCTCCCTGGAGTGCTCGGAGCCGGTGGGTGCACCGGCAGCCTGCTCACCGACCCTTGCTACCTGATACATAAAAAAAGCCTTGATTGAAGACAATACACTCCCAGCCGGTGATTGGACCAGTGGCCGGCCGACTGGGAGCACAGAATCGCATTTTCACTTGGTTCTCCAAATTTGACCATTTGTTAGAGAAACTATAAATACCCCCCTCCTTAATTGTAATGACACACAACCCTAGATCATAGAATTAGACTATTTTATGCAAGTTTACCTAATTACTCTCTTAATCTCTCCTTAATTATAGCTTAATCACTCAACAATTTAGACTAGAATTGGTTACTTTTCTTAGTTTGTGTTTGTGACATTGGGTTGTAAGTGAAAAATTGAAGGATCTCTTTCCATATCAATCAAAGTTTCAACCTTTGGTATAATTTCCTTCTTAGTTTTCATTATTTGTTGTTTATTTACTTTCCTTGTTCATTTCCTTGCCATCTTTACTAGCATTATGTTTATTGTTCAACTTTGTTCATCTTTCATTAGTTTTGTTGTGTTAGTTCCAAGCATGTGTGAGTAGTCCCCTTAATAGGATGAAAGGGGGATCCTTTGTAATAGTCTAAGAGACGATTTGACATGGATTAATGATAATTCTTTAGTTGTTCCCCTTTACAAATTGTTGTGCTCATAAGGTGTTTGAGGAAATGCTTGAATGAGTAAGTTAGGCCTTTTTCTCTATTTATCTACTTGTTGGGTGAGTAATTTGACTAAAAATAGGATTCTAATGACAATTTTTGGGGTGGGATTAATTTAATGAGTAAGTTAATTAATCTTAGATTAAAAGCTAGATTCACATCGAGAGGTTGAGTCTTCTTTTGTTATCAACTTGGATAATTGTTATTCCATGCCTAGTTCCGTCTCTAGATTGAAAAGGTGAACCCTAATATCCTAGTCTCTTTAATTATCGTCTTAGACCATCGTTAATTATCGCTTAGTTCTTATTTGTTTTAGTCTTTATTATAGTAATTAGTTTAAAATCAAAACCACTTTCTTTGTTTGAGTTAAACTAGATCATAAACGATCAATCCTAGTGCCAATTCCGTCCTTTGGGTTAAACCCTTGCAAGCTACAACGAGCAATCATGAACTTGCGAGGCTTACAAATTACAAAGCTATCAAGTTTTTGGCGCCGTTGTCGGGGACGGCAAAATGGGATAGGATTAGTTGTTTACATCTAGGCTTAATTCTTTTACTTGTTGTTTGGTTTTCTCCCTTTGTCCTAGTACAATTTTGCATTAGGACCTTTTGATCTTCTCTTTTAAGTGCATGAATAGGTGCCGAATTAGACCTCTTTTCCCGCTTGATCGTGAGATCGAGAAAACTTTCCTGTCAAGAAGAAGATTGGTATTATCGGCATTGAGAGGGTCTCCACCTTTACTTAACCAACCACCAAACCCCCCATATCCCACAATATATTCCCTAGAAATAAACCCCTCCTCCTCCACCATTAACCCCCAAATTCCAATCATTGAGATACCATTTCACCAACCCAACCATTCACCAAATTATTCCCCTCCCATCTCACCAAATTACACACCACCTAACTCATCAGGAGACAACCCAATAAACAACATACAAGCCGAAGACATGGGTGACCATCCAATGGGTTATTACAACCGGCCGGACCCTAATCGGTCTTGCTCGACCATTAATTATGGGGCTCTTGATCCTAATAACGTTGAATTGCATCACCATGTCATCACTTACATTCAACAAGACACTTTCCATGGGATGAAAAATGAGGATGCTCACCAACATCTCACCTCTTTCAAAGAGAAGGCGGGTACTATCAAGAACAATGGTGTCACCGAGGAACAAATGATACTTATGCTCTTTCCATTGACTTTGAAAGACAATGCTAAGAGGTGGCTAAAATCTCATGATCCGGGTACTTTCACCACTTGGGATGCTTTGTCTAAGGCATTTATCAACAAGTTTTACCCACCTTCCAAGACCGCAAGGATAAGGCATGAGATCCAAACATTCAAACAAAATCCCATGGAATCCTTGAGTGAAGCTTGAGAACGTTTCCGGGACCTCCCTGCATCTTGCCCCCATCATGGTATTCCTAAATGGATGACCACTCATAACTTCTTTCAAACACTTGAACAAAGGTTTAGGGACATGATAATGGCGGCTTACGGTGGTAACTTTGATAAGATGAACAATGCCGAGATCACGGAGATGATTCAAAACATTTCCGAAATGGAGAGTAGCTACTCAAGGGATAATGACTATAGAGGTGAAGGGTCCTCAAAGATGGAAACGGAATAAAAGTCCAAATTGGATGCTTTTACCAAGGAATTTGATGATTTCAAAATGGAGAAGAAACAAAGTGAGGGGAAACGATCTCATGAGGGAGGGTTAGCAATTCTAGGGTGTATTACGTCCAAGAACCGAAGTCCTCTTCCCCAAGAAATCACCCACCTCAAATGCATTGTGAATATTGTGGAGGAGTGGGTTATACCATTGAGTATTGCTCATCTATACCATAAGATGAGTACCAACAATAATGTAATGCTTTGCAAGGCCAAGGTGGGCCAAGAAACTACTCTTACCAACGCCATGAGACATTTTACCGGGAGTTTCTAAATCAAGATTCAAAACTCTCATATGCGGGCCAACCCATGGACCCTCATTACCAACAACCTCAATACATAACATCACCCAAGCCGGACCACTTTAGACAATACAGCCAAGGCCAAGGTTCAAACTTTAGGGGTCAACAACACCAAGACAACCAAAGCTACATTCCACCTTACAATAGAAACCAACAACCATACCATCAACAATCCTCCAACCAACCTTACCAACAACAACCCTACCATAAACAACAATATCAACAACCACCATATCAACAACAACCATACAATGAACCATATAACCCCAACTCTTCCATTGAGAAAATGCTAAAGGAGATGGAGGCAAGGGCCGAAAACAGAGAAGCTCAAGCGGAACAACAATTTAAAAGCTTGAAAACCGAGCTCTCTAATGTCCAAGCACACCAAAGGGCATTTTATTTTTACATGGCCAACCCAAATCCTCCCTCTTCAAAAATAGGTCCTAACTCATTGCCTCCTCAAGGTTCCAATCCTAGAGACCACCGCCGCATCAACAAGATAATGCGGTCCACTTGAGGAGTGACAAAGAGTTGGAAGACCCATATCAAGACCTTGATAATGATTCCAAAAGGAAGAGAAGCAAAGCTAGTGGAGAAGATGAGAGCCCAGAAACTTCACCCTCAAGTAGGCATGAAACCACCAAAAAGAAGAAAGTGAATGGGCCGACTCAAGATGATGAGAACTTTGTGTTGGAGCAAGTTGAAGTTGATGAGCCAATACACAACAAAGGCAAAGAAAAAGTGCAAGAGGATTTGGAAACCCCAAAGGAAAAGACAGCACCAAGCAAAGAATACAAGCCACCATTGCCTTTCCCTCATAGGGCTAAGGACATGGATGAAGATGAAAGGTTTGCCAAGTTTGTGGCAATGTTGAAGAAACTTGAGGCGTCATTACTTTTCACCGAGGTAGTGAGACAAATGCCGCTCTACACCAAATTCCTCCAGGATGTGTTGACTAAAATGAGGGATATTGTTGATGATACTTTTCTTCCAATGGTAGGCCAATGTAGTGTCGTGTTACTTAACCGCATGCCCGAAAAATTACAAGATCCGGGTAGTTTTTCTATCCCTTGCATGGTTGGGCATGTGAGTGTGGAAAGAGCCTTATGTGACCTTGGTAGAAGTGTTAGCATCCTTCTTCTTCCTATTTCTAGGAAACTTGGTTTGCAAGACATGGTGCCAATTTCTATGACATTACAACTTGCCAATAGATCGGTGCAATATCCAATGGATATAATTGAAGATGTCCCGGTTAAAGTGGGAAGTTTCTATATTCCGGCGGATTTTGTTGTGCTTGGTATCCCGGAGGACCAACAAATTCCATCATCCTTGGGAGGCCTTTCTTGGCAACCGTTGATGTCAACATAAGTGTAAGAAGGGGCAATCTCACGTTCACCGTGGGAGGTAATGTGGTGGAATTTTCTTTCACCGGGGAAATGTCTTAACCAATGTTTGAGAGTGTGTATGCAGTGGATACTCTAGAAGAGGTGATACATGAAGCAAAAGTTAAATGCCAAAGAGGGAAACAAGAGGAGGCCCTTGAAGCTCCACCAACAGGTTTGCTTGAAGTCGAGAGTAAGGACTCTCCAAAGGTAGATCTCAAACCTTTACCCTATTCCCTTGAATATGCTTTTATTGATAATGATAAGGCTTATCTCGTGGTTATCAATGCTAGCCTAACGGTGGAATAAAAGGAAAAACTCATGATTGTCCTTAAATAGAAACAAAAGGCAATTGGGTATAGCATTGACGATCTTACGGGTATCGATCTTAGAGTGTGCATGCACCGCATAACACTAGAGGATGGATACACTCCCTCCGCTCAACCCCAAAGAAGGTTGAACCAAAAGCTCATGGAGGTGGTGCGTAAAGAAATTAATAAATTGCTTGAAGCCGGAATTATTTATTCGATAGCCGGAAGTGAATGAGTTAGTCCGGTTCAAATTGTCACCAAAAAGGGCGGTATGACCGTGGTTGAGAATGAGGAAGGTGATCTCATCTCCACCCGACCGGTTACCGGTTATAGAATGTAAATTGACTATCTAATGCTTAATTACGCTTCAATCAAAGATCACTTTCCATTGCCTTTTATTGATCAAATGCTCGAGAGACTTGCAAACTATGAGTATTTTTGCTTCCTTGATGGTTATTCCGGGTTTTTCCAAATCCCCATTCACCCAGATGATCAAGCAAAAACTACCTTAACTTGTCCTTATGGTGTCTTTGCATATCGAAGAATGCCGTTTGGACTTTKCAATGCTCCCGGGACATTTCAAAGAGCTATGATGTCTATATTTGCCAAGTATCTTGAGAAGTCTGTGGAGGTGTTTGTGGACGATTTTAGTGTCCATGGCACCTCATTTGATGATTTTTTAGAGAACCTCTCCCAAGTGCTCCAAACTTGCATTGAGTACAAATTGAAATTAAATTGGAAAAATTTTTATTTCATGGTGCAAGAGGGAATGGTTCTAGGTCATGTCATTTCTAATAAGGGGATCCAAGTGGACAAAGCAAAAGTGGAGGTGATTGAGAAACTTCCCCCACCCACCAATGTCAAGGGTGTGAGGATTTTCCTAGGGAATGCCGGCTTTTATCGTCGTTTCATYAAAGATTTTGCAAAAATAGCCAAGCCCCTCACCTCACCTCTTGCTAAGGACACTCCCTTTGTATTTGATGATGTTTGTATTGAAAGTTTTAATAGGTTGAAGCAAGCCCTTTCATCGTCTCCTATTGTACAACATCCAAACTAGGACCTCCCCTTTGAATTGATGTGTGATGCAAGTGACTTTGCAATAGGAGCGGTCTTGGGTCAAAGAGTTGATAATAAGGTGCATGTTATATCCTATTTGAGCAAGACTTTGGACAACACCCAATGCCATTATACCACTACCGAGAAAGAAATGGTAGCGGTGGTTTATGCCTTTGAGAAGTTTAGACCTTACCTCCTTTGCTCTAAGGTAATTGTCTTTACCGATCACACCGCATTGAAGCATTTGATGGTGAAAAAAGAAGCCAAGCCGAGATTGATTCGTTGGGTGTTGTTACTTCAAGAATTTGATATGGTGATGAAAGACATGATAGGTGCCGAAAACGTGGTGGCAGATCACTTGTCTAGGTTGAAACAAGAAGCAAGAGGTGATGAAGATGATGGAGTACCTATCAATGAATGGTTGCCCGATGAGCTCCTTACGGCAATCACCAATTCATTCCCATGGTATTCTGATGTTGCTAACTACTTGAGTAGTGAGTTTATCCCAGAGAAATTCGACCATCAAGCAAGAATAAAACTCAAAATGAAGCCAAGAGGTATGTGTGGGAAGATCCATACCTCTACAGAAGATGCAATTATGGTATTTTCCGGAGATGTATGACTCATCAAGAAGGCAAGGCAATCCTTCAAGCATGCCATTCAACTACTTATGGTGGCCATTTATCCACTTCTAGGACTCAAGCTAGAGTTCTACATTGTGGATTTTATTGGCCTTCTCTTTTGAAGGATGCCTATGCCTTTGTTCATTCTTGTGACTCATGCTAAAANAGGACTCAAGCTAGAGTTCTACATTGTGGATTTTATTGGCCTTCTCTTTTGAAGGATGCCTATGCCTTTGTTCATTCTTGTGACTCATGCTAAAAGAGAGGTAATATTGGTAGAAGAGATCAGATGCCATTAAATAACATCTTGGAGATTGAACTATTTGATGTATGGGGCATTGACTTCATGGGGCCATTCCCCACCTCCTATGGCAATCAATACATATTGGTGGCGGTGGATTATGTGTCCAAGTGGATAGAAGCTATTGTCGCTCCAAAAAATGATTCAAGAGTCGTTTCAAAGCTTTTCAAAGAATTTATATTCCCGAAGTTCAGTGTTCCGAGGGCTGTGATTAGTGATGGGGGCTCCCACTTCGTCAAACGTACAATTTATGCTTTGCTCAAAAAGTATGGTGTCAGGCACAAGGTGGCACTTGCTTATCACCCCCAAACTAACGGGCAAGTTGAAGTATCGAACCGGCAAATCAAGGCGATTCTTGAGAGAGTAGTGAACAAGTCCCGAAAATATTGGAGTACTAAGCTTCATGATGTGCTTTGGGCTCTTACAACCGCATACAAGACACCGTTGAGCACCACACCCTACCGGTTGGTCTTTGGTAATCTTGTCACCTACCTCTTGAATTGGAGCACAAAGCACGATGGGCTCTTAAGGAGCTCCATTATGATCTTAACATGGCGGGGAACAAGATATTTCTTCAACTCAATGAGCTTGATGAGCTTCGGATGGACGCATATGAAAATGCAAAGCTTTATAAGGAAAGGACCAAGCAATGGCATGGCTCGAAAATTGTGAGGAAAGACAAGTGTTGGCACAAAGTACTCTTGTTCAACTCTAGATTCCAGCTCTTTCTCGGGAAATTACGATCTAAGTGGTTGGGGCCCTTTGAGGTGGTTACCGTTTACCCACATGGTTACTACGAGTTGAAAAATGCAAGAGGAGAGCATTTCAAGGCAAATGGCCAACGGGAGTTAAGTAATTCTATGAAGGTTAACCGATTGAACCGATTGATTCTAGCGGTGAAGTTGAGCTAGAGGACCCCTCATCCTTGGGAGATGAGTAATTTCATTCTTAAACAAGTTTTGGTTTGGTGGAGTCCCTCAATAACCACCAATTGTAAATAGCATGATCTAGAGTAGGGCATAATAGAGTTTGGATCACTCATACTTGAGCAAAGGATAGTCAAGGGAAGCTTGGCTTTGAAATTTTTGGTTGAAAACTTTGTATTGAACACTTGTCTCGTACTTGGCCCGAATCCCGAGGAAAATTCCGGGATTGGAAAGCGGACCACATGAAAAATTTGGCCAATTATGAAGTTTGTATTGGGTGAAAAGGAGGGTGAAGAAAAAGAAAAAAAAGAAGTTTTAAAGAAATTTTGAAAAAACAAGTAGCAGCGTGCCTCAGCCGGCCAGCAGGCAGCCGGTCCACAGACCGGCTGAGAGCACATCAGAAGACAAGTTTTAAAATTGTTGTATACAAGTATCAGGTGTTGGTAGTCGGCCGACGCCCCCACAGGCTACCAACACATCAGAAACCAAGTTTGTTTTTGTTGAAAATATGGGAGAAGAGGTGCGAGCCGGTAGGCCGGCAGCCGGCTAGCCGGCTATGACCACCTATAATACATACTTAGCCATTTTTGAGAGAAGGGGTGACTCCCTGCCGGTCGGTCGGCAGCCGGCTAGCCAGCTGAGAGCACCTGTATACCATAAAATTGAGAAAATTGAAGTAATAGGAGTTAGGACCCGGTAGGCCGGCAGCCGGCCCACCGGATTTGAAGACAAAGTTGTGCTCCCAGTCGGTACCCCGGTTACCGGTCCAAGGACCGGCCCTGAGCACTTCAGAACTGAATTTTTTTTTCGAAAAAACAAGGAGCCCCAGCTGGCTGGCCGGCAGCCGGTCCATGGACCGGCTGAGACCCCTGTATCGCGTTTTATTAGGTCGAAAACCCCAATTTTCACTCATTTTTTCTCAATTCCTTTCTCTCTCAAAACTCAAACTCCCTCAAATATTCAACAATCACCCTAAAAACCTTCAAACCCATCATCAACAATCATCCCCAAGCCTTCCTCCTTCAACCTAAACCACCCAATCACAAAAAATGCCTCCAAAATGAACTAGGCAAGCATTGGAGGTGGAGCTAGAGGCGAGACTAGCGAAGGTGAGCTCCGGGGTTGGCCCCGACGAGGACTTTCCTAAGATTGTGTGGGTTGACAAACTCCACCGCGGTAAGTTTCAATTATTTAAGCGCCATCCTCTTCCTCATTCCCGTTTCATTTGTAGGCATTCGATGAGAGCCCTTGGTTTAGACAAAGTTACACATGAATTGTTTAAAGGCTTAGGGATGAGGGCTATGTATGACCTCCACCGAAAAACTTACCCGAGGCTAACTTGGGAATTCTTGAGCACCCTTCAACTCGAGAAAAATCGGAATACCAGGATGGTGAGGGACATCACATTTCGCCTACTCAACACTACATACAACATCCCTTTGGAAAAGCTTTGTCAAATTTTTGGGTTGAAGAACCATAAGACTTACAAGCCCCCGGAGGACTTTGATCATGGGAGGGTGTGGACCCTTATTTTGGGGTTAGAGGATAAGAAAGGCGTGAAAAGGCCGGCTACCGCGTGCCACAATGCCCCAATTCTCATTTGGAACCGATTCCTAGGGTGGACCATTTTTGGGAGGGACGAGTGTCACAATTTTCGAACCGATGAGCTTGAGATTTTGGGCTCATTCTTGATTCAAAAACCCTCCGAGTACGACATTAACATTGAACAACACCTAGCCTTACACCTTCAAATGCTTTCAAATAACCCCTTCAAAAGGGTCGGGATTTATGTTGGGGGTTTAGTGAACCAAATTGCTAAAGAAGTGATCCATGATTTTGATGAGTCAAGGATGAGGTATATGTCGGGGGAATCCTATTTGACCAAGGATTACCTTGCTAGCAAGCTTTATTGGATCAAAAAGTGGCCCGAAGGTGGGCTTGAGTATTGGCAAGTCATGAGAATGAACTTCATTCCCCTTCCCAATGCCGATAGGATGCGAGTTCTTCCCGATCAAGATCACTATCTCCTTCTAGTTGAGCAAAGCACCAACCATCCCCCTCCTTCACCCGTGAGAACCTATGAGAGGGATCACCAAGGCCCGACCCCATCTTCCTTGCCATTCACCGAACCACCCCCTTTTTGCCATCCTTAACCTACTCCATTTCCACCTTGGTCCCAATATCAACAAGGTGAGGGATCATCTAGTCAACCACCGAAATATGCTCCCCTTGACCCCTCTTTGATTAAGTTCATGGAGGACATGACCTTGGCCTCCCAAGTGGCGGCTAACGAGCGAGAGGTGTTAGGGAGGAAACTTGATCGGATCTACGTTAATCAAGGGGTAGGCCAATACCCGGTCTATGATGACATTTGTAGGCGGGGTTACCGGGAGGCTAACGACCCACATCCTTCCTATTTTTATCGGCCCGATGGGGGCTATCAAATCCATGATGGAGGGAGAGTCCATGGCGACCTCAACTTGCAAGACAATTACTTCTCCTCCCCTATCTTCCCTCAGCAACCCGTCCATGAAGATGGGCAGCAGGCGGTGTAGAATGCGCAGTGGCTTGATAGCATCGTCTCGTTCCTTGGTAGCAGGAGTGGAGGTGGTGGAATAAGGGGTGAGAATATGGAGTCCAGTCACGGTGGAGATGAGACTGGAGATGTCGAGGCCACCCCCATGACTACCGACGAGCTAGTGAGAGGTTGTACTCTCGTCTCGGGGTGGGTGGATCCTTAGGCGGCCTTGGTGTGGCCTGTTCCCGCTCCCTTAAAATCCAAAACAAGTATGAATCCCTTGAATCCAAACTCTTTTATTTGTGCATATTAGCTTAGGATTGCATTTAGGTAGATTGTATCATATGTCATGTAGTTGCATTCATTTAGTTTTGCATTTAGAGATTCAATTCCATGTAATATATGCTTTCATAT
>VHZZ01004439.1:55228-72999 GCA_009801015.1 Silene noctiflora | reverse complement strand
TCACAAAACCACGTCCCCGATCGGGGACAGCCCACCCCGATCGGGGTTGACCAGTTCTCCGTGTTTGACTTCTTTGCTTCATATCTCATATTTTCGTTCTGGAAATTAAAAGTTACGACCCCGGACTGGGGTGTAGCATGGGGTTGCGTGCTAATCCGTTATATGGCTCCTTCTCATCTTCAATTACTTATAAACCACAATCAAAATACCAACTAATCTAAAAATTATTACTAACGCTATGAAAACAATAAATTGACCAAAAATTAGAAACAAACACACGGGTTGCCTCCCGAGAAGCGCAAGTTAAAGTCTTTCTAGACTTTGTTCATTAATGTCACGATCATATTTGTTTTAAAAAGCACGTTAAAGCCCTTAGAATTCTATCGTGTACCTGAGCATGAGCAATACAAAAGCATATGTAATCAATGGATAAGATAAAAACATGATAGATCAAAGGAAAGGATTTATATATCTTATCAGGGTGCATATGAGAGACTTCAAATAGAACCACCGTACTTCTCCACTCATCGGCGAGAGATGGAGCATCATGCTTAAGACCATAAAATAAACCGTTATTGCACAAATTATCATCATAAATGGTGTCAAATTGGTGGCATGAAGAATCAAGGAGGTAGGACTCATAAAAATTGGGGGGGTTCATCCCACTTAACTTCTAAATTAAACTCACTAAGTCCTTCATCAACCTCAAATGGGTCAACTACATCGACCACGAAAGGATTTTCTAGAGTTTCCAATGGCTCGGGCAAAACCTCTTTTAAAGGATCAACCTCATCGTACTCATGAGAACTCTCGAGAAAATCATTCGTAACAAGGGTCTCATCTACTACATGGTCAACATGAGTCTCTAAATGTTCAATTGGACTGACATTAAGAGGAAATTTAATAGAGAAAGTTGGACCATCATCATTGTCATCCAATAATTCAAAATCATTAGGGCAATAGACTCACATTGGCATGGTGAAATGGCAAAAGAGGAGTAAATAGGCTCACTTTCTCTCGTTTTCTTTTGAGAGAGTTGCTCCAAACGAGCCTGAAGCACTTTGAGCTCCTCTTTCATGCGCCATAAATTGAATTGACGTTCTAACTCACGACATTCGGAAGCCATGAAATTCAAGAAATTCCAAAGTTCCACCCCATTCATGTAGAAGACACTTCCCTTACTCAAGTTTAGAGCCAATTCACGGCTCTCAAAATTCATGTCATCGAGCACAAGATGATCCAAGTAATTCCCGTCAATGATGTATCCAAGGGAGATGAGACCATTGCGAAAGTAGTATACCTGGTCAAGATAGTCATGAAAAGACTCATCTTTGAGTTTTGGGACGAATCCATTCGTCATTATGAAAGACCAATGTGAAGCTTCATTACCTACAAAAATAGGCACTAAAACTACAAGGAAACTATGAGAGCGGTCGCTAGGAACAAGTGTTCCTCAAGACAAAGAAAAACAAGATAAAAACCAACAATTCAATAACGCAACAAAAATCGTTTCCCCGGCAACGGCGCCAAAATTTGATGAGGCGGTCGCACACCTATCAAAGATAATTACCCTAAACTTGGCTAACAAATTAATGTAGTAAGGCAGGGGTCGAACCACAGAGAAACGATAGTTACTTTACGAATTGCTATGATTAAATCTCTATCAAGATCAGGTTATTTTTCGTTTTGGGTTTGGTAAAATGCAATGTAAATAAAAATGATTAATAAACAATTATAATTAAAGGAGTCTAGGGGTGTCGGGTCACACATGCAAAGTAATATGGTTCATGCTAAACTAGAAATGCATAATGAAGATAAATGTTTAGGTCTATTGACAATCACCTCTCAATATTATTGTCGACCTTAGAACGGGTTCTAACGAGCTCTCGTTATGGCTAGATCGGTCTACTACAACATGCTTAGTCTAATACAAATCTGTGCCTCTCGACTTATAGAATGTATTAACACATTTAACCAAAGATTGTGATCAATAATCTAAAATTAACAAATACAATGCAAACATGTGTGGAAACAAATATGCAACATTATAACATTCTAATCTAACATGATTAAATACAACTAATGCATGGCTCCCCTAATCTCTAGACAAAATAAAACTACTCTCTCATAATGAAAGTAAGACTAACTAAGAATGTAAATACTTGCATAAACATAATGATAGAAATATAAAAACTAAAAGAGAAATAAGGAAGGTAAATGTAAACTAAACTAATTAACATAAACAAAATGAAATGCTAATGATGATAGAAATGCTTTGATGATGCTAAATGTAAATTGCATGAAAACATTAAGTAAATTACTAAAATGAAATGTAGATATCTAATAACTGAATAATAACTAAACAACAATATGAAAATGTGATAACTAAATAAACTAACTAAGGAAATAACATTGTAAATACTAGAAAGAATGGATTACCGAAATGAGATTGCAAATGAAGAATGTAGAATAATGTAAAACCAAAGAACTTATATTGAAATTGTAATTAGAACTAAATGAATAATTGTGATTACCAAATGTAAACTAATGTCTAATTTCTGAAATGCTAAGAGAAAGAGTGTAAAAATGATTATAAAATGCTAGAATATGAGATAAGAGATGCCTCGAAGTCGGGGCTAAGCTCCCCTTTTATATTAGTCCAAGATGAAAACGTAAAGAATCCAAGGCAAGGTCTCCCCGATCAGGGACAAACCACCCCGATCGGGGTCGTGTGATTCCCGATTTATGGACTACATTGCTTAATTAAATGCTCGGGGAATCTTATGTTTTGACTTAAAGCGTCTTTAAGCGTCCGACTTATTGCATGTTTGTGGAATCTATTTAGAATCCTAAGCTTACAATTTCTACATGATCACTTGGACTTTATTCTTGGGCTTCACTTCACAATTGTTTACATTTGCCATTTGAATATTAACTTTGCACTTGGGCCATTAATTCCATCAATCCAAGATAATTTTCATGCATGATCCATGTCAGTTTCCACTTAGCCTCGTGAACTCGATACTTGCACATTTGACAGGAAATAGCTACCGAAAGCTACATTTCCTACAAAATATACTAAACACAAGTAAAATATCTAAAACACGGGATTAACCCAATAAAACACTAATAATAGTGCAATAAACATGTAAAATCGAGCTAAATTATGAGGATAAATCGTATAAATATTAGACACATCAGTACTCAGCCAAGTATGTTTCTGACAGTGTGTTATATTATCATTCAGAGGTTACGACTTAAATCATTTTCGCCATACGTTTTATCATTTCTAAACCTAATTCTCTCCCTCTCAATCCTCCCATCTCTCACTACCCCAATCATGACTTAGCCATGAACCCTATCCGGGGAGGGCGATAGCTTATGCTTGGAGTCATCGTATTTAGTTGTCGCCGTCGTCGACATCTGATTGTTCTTCAAAGTAAGTTTGTGGATATTCATTAATTATTTAGTAAATCTTAATAGTATAGTAATAGGGCATGATCGTTGTTGTAGGAAATGATGTGGATGCTTGCTAGGCATGATGTCATTGATGCATTTCTATGGCGTAGCGAAAATGTAGGATTTTCCTACTCAGTTTCAGTTGTTGATTGATTGTTTGTTGTTGTGATAATAGTCTTATTGCGGATGTCTTGTGGTATGATTTCGATTACTATGTTGCGGTTATGGTGTGGCGGTGTGACAACGGTTTTGTCGTTGATTGTGGAGCCATTGTCGGGAGATGGTCTTCACCACCATGTTCGCCCCTTATGGCTCTCGTCACAAGGGGGATATGCACATTAATGATCTGGGTACGCTCGTTGCGATGAGCGGGGCTTGAGGTGGCAAGACTGTGGTCTATCACTGGCGGTGTGGGTTACCTGTTGCGATGGGAACCTGGTCGCTCGTTGCGATGAGGGCCATTTGGAGATAGTGTCGAGGAAGTGTTCCTAGTTATGTTCGCTTTATGCTTGTAATATTCTTACTATGTACTTTACCTGTTATTGTTACTGACCTTGTGTAGTGTGTTGTGGCGTTTCTCCTTGTTGTCTGTGTCTGCGGTGATCCATTTGATATTGCTGGCAAATGGTGAGCAGATGGATTTTCCAGGTGCTTGTGGGTGGTTGATGTCTTGATGTAGCAGCTGGGTCGGAGAGGTCGCATGACATCGAGTCAGTCGTTAGATGATAGTAGCTTCACCAGTTGTACCTTACGTTGTATAGCCGAGTTGTTTATCTTTTGGTTTCTTTTGTACGTTGTAAATGAATTTAATAAATGTTTTTTTACTGTCTATTTGATATACTTACCTCGAGCAACCGAGATGGTAACGCCCTTACTTTCTATGAGAGGTCTTGTTAAGGCTTCTTGATATGCAAGAGTATTACAGAAATGGAATTGTTTGGGTGGTTATTGTATGTGATCGTATTTTCATATTTGTGATTAATTGTATTGACTGTTACTGACCTTGTGTTGTGTTTTGTGTAATTCTATGTGATCCATTTGATATTGCCAGCAAATAGTGAGCAGTGAGTTTTGACAGGTGATTATGTGGTTGCTGGGGATTTCAATTGGGGATGTTGGAGGATGCGTGTCTCCGCCGAATTTTATTTAGTTATTGATGACAGTTAGATTGGATAATTCATCACTTCCGCTGTAGACTTTTGGTTTCGGATTTTGTATTGTATTCGGTAATTTATGATTGAGTTAATAAAGTTGTTAAACTGTTCTTTTATTGTCTATTTGATATGAACTACCTCGGAATCTCGGACAACCGAGATGGTAACGCCCTTATTTGTTTGAGAAAGTCTTGTTAATGGCTCCTTGGTAAATGAGGGTTTTACCGACTCGAATAAGAGTGTTTGATTCACATTCCCTTTCCTTTAGCTCCAAACCAAACGCCCCCTAATGGTGGTGGGATGGTAGAAGTTTCAAATAGAGGAATGGGTTTGTGCGTGAGTTGTGGCAAGGAGAAGGTCTGAACTGTTGGTGTCGGTGGTAATGTGTTCTAGTGGTGGTAACGAGTGTCTGTAGTAGTGACAGTTCTAGGTGGTTGTCGGTGGGCGGTGACTAAGGGGCACCTTTGGTGGTGGTCGTCGTTTATTGGTAGGCGGCCAACGATGAGAGCGATATATAGTGGGTGGGTTAGAGGGGTAATCAAATTCCATTCCTTAGAGGGGTGTGGGAGAAGGAGGTAGAGGCAGTTGGGGTAATGTGAGGGATATGGAATGATTGAAATAGGAAAACAAACACTAACAAAGGGAATTAATCCATTTTATTTCATTTTCCTTTCTTTAAACCCTCCAATTAAATACCCGCTAATTAAAGAGACGAAAATTCTTAGTACTCCATACTCACCCACCAACCAAATTTGATCACTAGATCATTCGGAAACAAAATGGAAACCATTTTGAGAAAATAGAATCAAATAGAAGGGGTGGAAAAAGAGATCCAAATTGAGGACAAGTAGTGAGATGGTGAAAAGCGAAATGTGAAATTGGGAAAAGTGAGAATCATAGAGTGAGGTCCCCCAATTTAGTTTCAATTTCCCTCTCAATCCTCCCTCATTCCTCACTCTCCTCATTCTACAAACTCTCTAAACCCTCTTTCTTCATTCTTCACTAAACCTCTAATTCTGGGTATGTATTCATTTTTCTATTTATTTTCCCCTCCTTTTCTCCTCCAATTTATCTCCATGTGAGATGATTCTTAACTCTTAATACTATTTTCCCACTTGTATTTTGTCTTCAAATGTCTGCATGTTTGTGTTTTTTCTGTATCTGAGAAAATGCTGAAACTTGTTTAGGAAATTGTCGCCAGTTTTCAGTTTTCTGTGCAGTCAATTTAGATTTTGTCTTGTTGCAGGATGATTTTTGTAAATGTTGATGTTTATTGTGTACAAGTAGTAGTACATTTTGCTGCAGTAATTTCAGTAGGTTTCTTTTAGGGCAGTGACCCTTGTATGACGGTTTGTGTATTCCGTCTGTCCCGGCCATTTGTTTACTTTCTATTCTTTCTGAGGTAAACAAATGATTCAGAAGGAGAGAATAGTTTTGTGTTTTTCAGCATTGATTCTTCGGACTGAACCCTTTTTTCTTTCTTTCTTTTTTTTTTTCCTGAGGAGCTACAAGCCAACTAGGTGGTGTAATACAAGGGGAGGGGGATTTGAACTTACGACGTAATGTCCAAATAACAACAACGTAACCACTAGGCTAAGATATTTTGTAATGCTAAGTAACTTGTAATTTGGAGGTATATTAGATTGTGGAGGCAAAGTAAGACAGAGATGAGAGAGAATCAATTCAGGTGGTTCAACCATATTTGATAGAAAAGAATTTGAGCAGCTTTATGTTGTATCGAACCTTGTGTATTGGTTTTGCATTCTCATGTGTTGCATAGTCTATTTTATGATCCAAAACGTTAATAAACCCTACTTGCTGAACTTGCTAATGAGTATTTTAATGTAAATGATTTGGGTAAATCCTTTTTTATGAGCCAATTCTTTTTACAGAGTACAGTCAGTGTGTGAGAACTCTACAAAAATTGGTTGATTTACGTTCCAAGTACAAGGTGGTTGCATAAATCTTGGCTTCTTTATACTGTAGTTGGGTTGAAGATTTGGTGATTAGACATGGGAGCGAGTGAGAGAGTTAAAAAGGCCTTCAAAGCAATGAAGAGCATTGGAATTGCTGAAGATAAAACAAAACCTGCCTTAAAAAAGCTTCTTAAAGTGTTTAATAAGAACTGGTCTTTGATAGAAGAAGAGAACTACCGAGTCCTTGCTGATGCTATATTTGAGTATGAGGAAACCGAGGTGTGTTTTTGTCACCTTTTTCTACAAATCTCATCTACTTCCTAACTTTACATTTATCGTTGCACTAATTTTTATATTAGCTGATGTGTTTTTATTCATTTGCGTGTAGACTGCTGAAAAAGAGAAGAAGTCAGAAAATGCTGAAGTATGCAAATGGTTTCCTTTATGCTGGAATTTATGTTGTTTCAGAATAATTTCATGAATATTCTTAATTGTTTTGCTCTCTTACTTCCTTTGACTAGCGAGGGGAAGCTTCTGAAGTGGCAGCAGGCTTGGATGGGCCTATGGCTGATGAGTTAATGCCGGAGGAACCAGAGAGACCCCTGAAAAGGTTACGTCTAAAGCACCAAGGCCAAGGCCAACCATCCAATGGCCAATCCAGCCCTGGACCTGGTATTGGTGGTTTGAAGATACCCAAGCCAGAGCCAGGTGAACCCATGATCAGTTCTCCTCGGCCTAGAAACATTACAGCCGAATCTGAACCCGGCTCACCGCAACCTCTTGTGAGAAACAAGGGAAAGCAACCTGTTTCGTCTCATAACACCGGGGGTAGCAGGGAGAGAGAGAAAAGAGCTGTTTCTGATCGACCGGCACAAGCATTGCAGCTTAAAGAGCCAAAGCTTGAACCAGGCACTGCTCCTTCTGGAAAGCAAAGGCAGCCTCAAAAAAATGTATTGCTAAAGCCCAAAGATGAACCATTTACTGATGATGTGGTTTCTATTGAACCTCTTGCCATTGTCCATCCTGGTACATTTCCGGTTTTCTAGCTTCATAGTTGTCTGTGGACTCTGTACAAATTTGTGTGCCTGATCTTCTATACCCATGCAACTAACTAATCCCTCTATTTATTTAGGCTCACCACAATTTCTTTTTGAGATATACGAATGAATCCACTACATTTTCTTTTCAATTTTTTTTTTGTTTAATTTGGCATCTATTTTTACTCAGAATTGACCATGGTGCCGTACTGCCGTGAGAGCCATCGAGGCACTGGGGTAATGTTGTTGTTGGTCATGGTGCTGAAATTAGGCCACCCATCATCAAAATCATTATTTGCTTTTACGATTTTATTTTTCTTGTAGGTTATGGCAACTAGTGAAATAATGACTATAGAATTGTACCTCTCCTTAGATACTCTTTGAATCTTTTCTGATTCTGTCTATGTGAATGGTTGTTCTTTCTGAATCTTTCTTTCTAACGGCCTCACCTTGCCTTTCACAGACCTGCTGAAGGCATGATCTCTAGTGATACACTGTATTTTTTGCTTTGTTTTTGCATTTATGTTGTATCATGAGATTTTAGATAGGATCATTTTCATACTCGACATTTGGTCTCAGGGTATACTTGCGAGGGGGTGACTTCCTCTTTATAAAAACTCGTAGATTCAATCTAATTATTTAGGAGGTCATGATTGTGGGAATCTGAACTTAGTATGATATAGCAGGAAAGTTTTGTGGAACACAGTGATTTTAAATAATCAAATGTCCTAAAATGCCTTTGTTCAACCATTTCCCATGGATTAATAAATTAAGGAAGAATAAGTCGGTAAATTTTACAAGTAGGCAGTGCGACCACAAATCCTAGGAGCAAGCCCTTGTGGGTCTTGTAGTAGATGGTATTCTGAGGAAACCCAAATCCTTGCGTGTTTCTCATTTAATTGCCGGGTAGATGGGTTGGTCTCACATGAGAGAGCGTCTTGATAGAAGCTCACTAAAATAGGCATCATGATATTAGGACCAGTCGTCTCCGCATATCAGTTCCTTTCACCTGTATATATTTCTGCTACTAGCAGCAATATTTGTGGAATGTTTGGGCCTTGTATCTCGATTTTGCTTTTCGATTTTCAAATGTTTGTGAATTTGCAGAGTGCTTAAACAAAGAAGCTCCTTCGAACCTTGCAAGTCAAGGTATCAGTGAAAATGGTGAAAGACCTGAAACTATTGATGGAGTTGACAACGGCACGGGATCAATGGCATCTACACAAGAGAAAGAGAAAGAGAAAGAGTCGCAAGAAGTTAATGTGACAAACAGAGCTCTTGCAAAAGTTGACATAGCAACCTCAACACTAGGAGAAGTAAAGATATATATGACCTGCAATCCGGGGTCGAATGGCCAAGAGATGGATATGCCTGATTTAGAAGCTGTTTTGAACAAGGTGAATGAAAATTGTGTTAGGGCATTCAACATCACGGAACCTGGTTTTTCAGTCTCAGAGGTGATGAGACAGTTCTGTGATTGTGTCGTGGAGCTCGGTAAGAATGCTAATGGAGCTGTAGATGATTCCAGGGAACAATGACTGAAGATCTGTTAATTTGACTATATAAGTAGCTTTGTTTGCTTTTCTATTGTGCAGACAGGAATTTGGTGAATCAAACTAGTGCAAATGCAAATATTTCAAGGCAGAAATTAAGATTCCACCCAGTTTTCACCGTCTAATGTCTAACTTTATTCTGCTTTTTTTTGCTGGTTTGTTACGTTGTTGTCCTGTTAAGTTTTGGTAGTTGCTCATTTCAAACCTGTCCTGGGCCCGACTGTTGCAGATTAGCCTTGTCATATTTTTTTCATTTGCAAGTTAAAATTGTCCTCGGGGCAATATTATCATTTTTTCAATGGCACTTCCCTCAGATAACTTTTAATACATCATACAATTCACAGGATACTCAAAGAAACTTGCTGTATATGACCATAGAATTGCGTTGGCTTACAGATAAGAGTCGGCCCTGAATTCCTATAGAATCTGACTCAAGAAGTCTTCAATCTTCAAAGTTCAAGACATGGGGATTACAAAGGAAACCAATTAATGGTGTTTGTCGTCTTTTTCTTAGCTTTCTGCATAAATATTTACTTCTCGATTATCATTGATGATTTGCTGACATGGCCCTTCAATCACAAAAGTAAAAATAAAAACACCTTCGGTCATACAAGACCTACCAATTAATACTTTACACATTCATTCACAGTAGGTGGATAGCATTTCAACGTAAAATTATTCGACACGTCTTTCTTAGACTAGTACATCAGACTTGAGGTTCTTGGAGATGTGAGTGTAGGCTGACGAATCAAGATAGAGCAGTCTGCATGCTTCTATGAGTAGATGACAGTGACTCCCTATTATGAGGCCTGACGAGAGCTTCATGCGCACACCCTGACGGCATTACCGGCTGGATATTGCCAGGATTCAGAGGAAAGAGATACTTGTAGTATCCCTCCATCATTGCTTCCATATTGCATGTTTCTGCAACCTTTGGTATCTGCCCATGAAATAACACAATCCGCAAGTATGTCAAAGATAAACCGATATACAGGCATATAGCAGCATATATTAAGAATGCGAACAAAGAACAAAGGAAAACGTAGAATCTCACAAGTAGCAAGAATATTCCACATATGGTTCTGAACATACATGAATCAGGCAGTCATTGACACTTGTTTAAGGGGTAAAGCTGGCAATCAGGTTACTTGGGTCGGTTTTGGATCGGATCAACCTAGCATGCTACAGTCTACACAGGGAAGAAGACATATAATGACCTGCCAGACGCCCAGACTCGTCCCTGAGAAAAAAACAATTTCTCACTCATCTAATATTGTGGCAAGCCAGCAATCGATAATAGTTTGTCTTAAAGCGGCAAAAATCACTTCTCTAGAAGAAGATAATCTAATCCTTCAGCCATGGAGAACTCTGTCCTTTGACTAACTCCAACACTCATTTCTGAACAAATTAATACAACCAAGTCCCTGTTTCCCATCTCTGGCTGCATTAACTCCCATGCAAGCAATATCAAGGAAAGACTGCATTTAGAGCACTCTATCACTGATGCAATTGAATAGCAAAACAAAGAGTTCCACTTTCAGTATAGACAACTGATCAGAATAGCTGCTATGCCTGCTAGAGTTTGCTCCACAACTTTCTGCAATGCTAATCAAAAGAACAGTATAAAGAGCTTCAACTGTGATAGAAAATATTGAATTTTTTTTGTTACTCCAAGAAATATATTACCAAATCAGTCCCGAACGATCCAAACCAGTGAGACAATTATGGCTTGCATAAATTGCCAAAGCGAGTCGTACATGTCGCAGAAAATAATCTGACCATTACCCAGTTGTGGTTAATGTTTCTAGTGATCTTAAGGTGAATAAGAGGTTCAGCTTTCTTAACAGCTGGATTGCTCATCCTGATTATGAGAATACTGTTAAGAATGCTTGGGCATCTAGTTAGTCTGGCAGTCCAATCTTCAGCTTATTTGATAAGCTTAAGAATGCTAAACATGCTCTCATTCAGCTCCACAAAGCAAACTTCACCAATATTTCTGACAGAGTTAAAGTGGCTAAAACCAATCTAACTAGCTGTCAAGAAAAACTCTCTTAGATCCCTTTTCTGAAGATCTTATTGAGGAGGAAAGGAGCTTACTTACAAATTACAGTAAACCTTAAGGACTCTGAACTACAGATTCTCCAGCAGAGAGCTAAAGTCAAACATGTCCAAGATTCTGATAGTTGCTCTAAGTATTTCTTTGCTAACACAGCTGAAAGGAAGCATCAACAGGTTATTGGAGCCATCAAGGATTCACATGGTAACATCCAACAGGGGATTGACAAAGTTGGAACTGCTTTCCAAGCTTACTATTAATTAATCTTTACTGGGGACTAAAGTTAACACTATTGATTTGGATCCTACACTCTTTGGCTCTGAGCCTTGTCTTTCTCAAGCTGATCATGTCTTACTGAATAGAGCTATTACCAATCAGGATAATCAAAGATGCTGTTTTCAGCATTGATTCTAATAGTAGTCCTGGTATAGATGGGTTCTCATCTCGTTTTTTCAAGTCTGTCTGGCACATTATAGAGCAGGATTACTGTAGAGCTGTCCACAGTTTCTTTAGGACTGAGAATATGGCAAAGCACGTAAACACCATTGCTATTACTCTAATCCTTAAGAAGCAAAATGCTTCTTCTGTATTGGACTTCAGGCCAATCTCTTGCTGCACTGTTTTTTACAAAACAGTTAGTAAAATCTTGACAAACAGACTTCAACTTGTTCTCCCTTCTCTAGTTGATGATGAACAAGCTGCATTCATTAAAGGCAGGAACATCTTTGAAAATATCATGTTATCACAAGCTCTTGGTCAAAGGATATAATAGGAAAAAATGTGTCTCCTAGGTGTCTAATTAAAGTAGACATCAAAAAAGCTTTTGACTCTCTATAATGGTACTTTATTGATAATATGCTTCAGGTGTATGGCTTTCCAGATCAATTCAGGAAATGGATTATAGGCTGCATTAATGGCACCTGTTTCTCTTTGAAGATTAATGGAGGGATTTCTGGGTTTTTTCAAGGCCAAAGTGGGGTCAAGGTGACCCATTATCCCCTTACCTGTTTGTACTTGGTATGGAAATTCTTTCTAAATGCCTTAGAAAAGTTTGTAATGCAAGCCAGGTATCCTACCACCCTAAATGTAGCAGGCTAAATCTCACTCACCTCATTTTTGTGGATGATCTTATGATCTTCAGAAGAGGTGATTGGCCCTCTGTCCATGCCATTAAGATTGCTCTGGACAATTTTGCTAAACACTCTGGACTGCATGCCAATGCTGAGAAAACCAGCATTTATTTTGGTCGTGTTTCTTCTGATGTTATGTAGAGCATTGTTCAAGATACTGGCTACTCAATTGGCACTTTTCCCTTTAGATACTTGGGTATTCCACTGCACACATTTAGGATTACTACCAGTATGTATGATCAGCTCATCACTAAGGTTCAAAGGTCTGTTCAACATTGGTCTTCTCAACTTCATTCATATGGCGGTAAGATTCAATTAATTAAAACTGTAATTTTTGGCCTGGAGAATTACTGGGGTGCTAGTAGTCTCCTTCCCCTTGATGTTGTGCATTCCTTAGACAGAATCTGCAAAAATTTCTTCTGGGGAATTCCTGATAAAGGGAGAAAGATGGTTTTTAAAAGTAGGCATCACATATGTTCTCCTTGGTATGCTGGTGGGTTTAATGTCAAAACTATCCATGACTGGAATCATTCCCTTCTACTCAGATGGATTTGGAAGCTTTCCAACAGCCCTGATGGCTTATGGGCAAAATGGCACTCTCTTTTACTTCTTGAAGAATCAGTGCATATGGTCTATCAACTCTAAAACTCAATTCTCTTCTAGTTTCAGAAATATTCTGACAGCAAGGGATATAATCATTGACAGAACTGGTTCTTTTCATCAACCACAGCAGCTTATTACAAGTTGGACTAAAGGGCAGAAATTTCTGCTTAGTGAGGCATATCAGTATGTCAGGAATGCTGCTCCAGCAGCACCTTGGGTTAATGGACTTACTCACTCTGCTATAATCCCTTGTCATAAGATTACTTGCTTTATGGCTGCTCAATCCCAGCTTGCTACTCTGGATAACATAAAAACTAGAGGATTCAATCTTGCCAATAGATGCTCTTTGTGTGCTGCACAGGAAGAATCACATCTTCACTCGTTCTTTTAATGTTCCTTTTCTTCTAGTATTTGGAGCTTCAATTCTATCCTGGATGGGGATTGAAAAACCTGGCACAGATCTTATCATTGAATTGCAATGCATACACAGGATAGGGAGTAAGCAACACGGGAAAACCATCTGGTTCCAAGTATACCTTGCTGCCACAGTGAACCAGATTTGGAGAGAACGAAATAATTGGATCTTCAACAACAAAGTGGACAGCGTTACCACAATTCAAAGGAGAATTCAGTACTTGGTGGCCATTGGGATGTTCATGAAAATCAAAGCAAAGGATCAGCCGAAGATCATAGGACTCTTATGTACTTAATTGTAAAATTTTGGCCTTTTTCAGGCTGTAGTTAGCAGGATAGTATCCTGATTATTTGCTAGTGTGTTTGTTTTGCAATTGTAATATCTTTTTTTTTTAAATCAAATGATAACTTATTGCAAAAAAAGAAAATAATCATACACATTACATAGCATCAAACTGGTTTATTGACAAAAGATCGTTCGTACCAAAAAAAAAAAACAATTTTGTATAGATTTCTCTCTGCTGGAACATCTGACCATCCTACAGTAGATGCTCTCTACCTAGTACCAACTTTACAGTGCATCGAGCGATCGAACGATAAATGAAGTAGTTGAGCACTACAAATACCCCTTTATATCCCATTGCCACAGTATCACAATTCAACAGCACAACAACTCACAACTTGTACTTGATGATTTTATAGTGAAGCACCAAAGGAATACCTGATAGATGTCTCGCATATATCCATGAAGATTAGGATACTCCACCAGCTTCTTCTTCGTGCATTTGAACATCACATTATATACAAGATCGAATCTGATTAAGGTAGTAAAACAACAGATATCGGCAAGGGTCAATGAATCTCCACACAAGTATCTGGATTCCTCCAAATGATCCTCCAACTTGTCCAATGTATTGAACAAGTCGCTGACTGCTGCATCGTAGGCTTCTTGAGTTTGTGCAAACCCACACCTAGCCCATTAAAACCATCATCAGCAAGTTTATACTCCCACAGCACCATTGATTCATACTCACTCTTAATCTTAAATTATACGTTTGTAAATCCAAACAATAGTTAACATAATAAGCAATCAAATACTAACGATCTTTGCTCACGGAGCATTTGATAATCATAACCAATCTTATGATCAAGTGACCATTACAAACTAACAACTAGTACAGCACCTCCACTAAAGATCTACGAATAGATGATTAGTTGCAAATCTCCAAATAGATGCAAATCCGACATTTGGCAAACCAAAAAAAGTGTTCCTTCTTGAGGGAAGCAAACAAGTATTCCAAGAAGAAAAAACAATATTCAGCTCCACTTACGAAATCAAGAGCTACACAATCACCTACATGGCAGTTATCAAGGTTACAACAAAACTTAAGTAAGACGGTTGTACGACGTACAATAGCTCATGACATATTATGCACATCTCATTTAATGACAGCAACAACAACTACTCCGTATGTTGTATCATTCAACATTCTTACACAAGACCGACTATTCAGGCTAAGGTATAACATGACAGAGAACATAACCAACTCCTACAACATTCCAAGTACTCCTTCGTCTCAGTCATTGTTTACTTTCCTATTCTTTACAAGGGATATTTTAATCAACGGTAAACAAATAATTAAGACGAATGGAGTATCAAATTAATTGCTAGTACCAAGAAATACAATCAGCAAACACATTCAACCCCAATCACATAACTCAACAGTTGTACATTCATAACAAACACATAGCCTATAATTCACATTTCACACCAATGTACAACATAACAAAGAATTGAATCCAACTCTAAGATACTAAAATTGAAGAAATGAATAAATAGATTAAAGATAACAACCTATAAACCCCATTGTTGACATTAGGATAAATAGCTCGATTCCATTCCTCAATCCTCGCCTTCAAAGGCGGTGGTTCGAGATCCAAACCCGGGTTTCGAGCCAAATCATTCAACCCAGAATTCAACAACTGAATAATATCATAACTCTCATTACACACAACCTCTTTTCTGTCAACATCCCACAACATAGGCACAGTTGACCTCCCATCATACCCACCCTTCCTAAGCTTATAAACCTCTTTCAAAGTCCTACACCCATTAGCATTGTCCCTCCCTTGTTCCCCAAAAACCCACAACCCGTCGACCCCGGGAGACGCAACCGAGACAGGAACCGATTCCTCTAGACCCTTAAGAGCCCTAACAATGAGTGTCCTGTGGGCCCATGGGCAGGGCAGGCCCGCATAGAGGTGGAGAGTTGGTTTGGGGTTTTGGCGGGAAAGTTGGTTAGGACTGGCGCGAAATTGGGAAGTGGGTCTGGAGTAAGAGCCAGTGGTGGGGTCAGAGGGTGCCAACTGGGACATCATGAGTTGCCACGTGGAGGTCCAGATGGAACGGACTGTGGAGATTAAGAGTTGAGGTGGGAGAGTTTTGGGCCATAGGATGTTAGTTAAGGTTGTTAGAGGGTTTGAAGAGGTGGCGTTTGATGGGGTTTTAAGAGAGTTTATAGGGTGGAAGTTGCGGTGGCGGCGGCGGTGGTGGTGGTGGTGTTTGGGTTTGGAGTTGGAGGATTTAAGGGTGGTTTTAGTGATGAGAAACGGTGGATGTGGGTGTAGGAAACATGTGGACATTGTGAGTTTTTGTTAATTGGATCATAGGTTAACCCATTTAACCATTTTGGTCCAACATATTTATAATTCTCAACTTTCTATATATAGATTGTAGAGAGGCAATTAAATGTCAGCTTGAGTTCTAAAGTATTGTAGATAGTTCAAAATTTACAGTCCGTCTTGCTTAAGACGGCCACTATCCGTCTTAACCTTAAGACGGATAGTAGCCCTCTAACACACATGCAAGTGGGAGGCAAGTGGGTATATCCATTTTCCATCCACTTGCCTCCCCACTTGCATGTGTGTGAGAGACAACTATCCGTCTTAAGGTTAAGACGGGTAGTTGCCGTCTGAAATAAGAATTAGTGCAAAATTTATTATTAAAACATGTTTTGAATTGTTTATTATCAAAATTTATTCCAAATAATTTAATTTGACCCAACTAGCCCCAAAAAAGATACCACTTTAATTTGTTTTGCAAAAAGAGTTTTCCAACTCGGCTTGATAGGACTCGAATGCTTGCAAATCCAAACAATCCCAAGCAAACTAACCACGCTTAGACCATATCAAATTGACGCGTTTGCTTGGTTTACTAGTCAACACAAATTTCATTATGGACACGAAAACTCTTCATTAGATTGTTACAAAGATTATTTAATACAACTTATACAGGTATGGATTAGATGAAAATAAGACTCTCGTGTTGGTAATTGGGTTGTGGCTTGAAACATAAACAGATTGGGCTGTGGCTTAAAACATAAACAAATTGGTACACGTTAAAAATAATAATTAAAGAAAGATTATTGAGAATATTTCACTAATTATGATAAATACGAGTTTATACATCAAATATTACAGGACATACATATTTTCAACATTTTTAAAAAAAAATTAGCTTATTAACGTTTACACAACACACATGAGAGGAATCGTAAAATAAATTGTTGTGGGTTCTAAACTTCTAAATAGTACTCCAATTACTAACCAAACTAGTATAGATCCCATGCAATCAATCAATATATATAACTAAAAGAAGCTTTTTTCTAAGCACGTCGTAGTTTCCAACTTTTACAAAACATTATATTTATAAATAATAATAATTTATTTATAATTTCCTTATTAGAATTAGAAAATAAGAAAATAATAAATTATTTACAATTTTTCTATTAGAATTAGAAAATTGTTGATTATTTACAATTTTCCTATTAGATTTAGAACATTATTATCTTTTAAGATTTGTATACTTACTATTTAAGGTTATTAACTTTAACTCAATGCTTATATTAAAAATGAAAATGGGAAATGAGTTAGAAAATAATTGATTATTTACAATTTTTCTATTAGATTTAGAACATTATTCTTTGATATTTATATATATACTTACTATTTAAAGATATTAACTTTATTCAACGTTTCTATTAAAAATGAAAGTGGGAAAGCGGAAGAAAGAACTAACTTAGTTTGTCTTCGTCTTAACATTAAAATGGGTCAAAAATCGTCCGATCTAGGGATATACTCCCTTCATTCAACTCCACACTACACTTATCTATTTTGGACACTATTCACAAATGAGCCTTCAAGTTCATTTTTCTCTCAATACATAAGTAAAAATATATTCATGTAGGATCTTGTTTGATTCGTCTTGCCGAGTACATTGTAAATATCTAACTTTTACTCCCTCCAATTCAGCCTGTTGTTCCCCCATACCTTCAACACAGAAATTAAGAAACCCAAATAAAGAATGAATAAAAAGGACAAGTTGACTAGTTTGTATGAAAGAGAAGAGAGGATTAATTAAAACAAAGCATTCTGGATTAGGAGTAATCC
>VHZZ01004436.1:70257-83283 GCA_009801015.1 Silene noctiflora | reverse complement strand
TATTGTTTTTCGTTTATGACCATAAATCGCATGTTAAATTTACGTTATAGTCCTAAATTTTAAGGGTTTTATACGGATATTACCCCTCACAAATGAGGTTTCATCTTATAATCAATTGACAATAGGATGAGAAATAACCCGTTTGTCATACAAAATCTCTTTTATGATCAGTGTGGAACTTATGCATATGCGACATATTTGGAAGTATTAGTAGTCAATTTCTAACTTGTATTCTATTAGAATTGTTGTGAAACTCCGTAGTTATACAATAAAATAAATGCAATCATCGTACATAGTAGAAAAATGCGGGATTTTAAAAACTTTAGGTTCTTTTATTTTAAACTAAAACTGTCCAAACTGAACTGAACTAGACTTAATGGAGCATAACTGAACTGAAGTAAGAGTTAATTCCTGAAAAGAAGAGTAGTACTGAACTGAACTGAACTGAATGAAGCTGAACTGAACTTAATTGTACAGAATAGAGCTCAACTGAATTGAGACGAGATGAAATTAAGTCCAAAAGAACATGAACTTAATGATACAAAAATTGTCAGTACCCGAATCTGCCGATATTTGTATTTATAGAAAACCCGACAAACATCCGCTGATGATTGGACAAAATGTGTAACTAATGTGGATACCGTCAAACTAATGGGGTTCGTTGTACAGGTTAATGAAAATTATTTAATTTCATTTTTGGTTTAATTAGTTTTAAATAATTTATTTATTTCAAATTAATTTACAAGGTTTTATTCGATGAATAAATTATAAGAATGAATTGATTATTAATAAATGTTTTTTAACTTATTTAAACGCGAGTGGTTTTATGTTTTGATATATCGAGTTTGGATTTTATTTAATTATCGTTTTACCATTTGTTTTAAACTAGGTTTAAGACTGAATTTTAACTTGACTTTTTGAAGCGATTTTATGCTCCATTTCTAGCTTGTTTTGGGCCCGAATTTTGAAGCACTTTTGACCCATCTCATGACACTCACATAGTGTCTATGCCAAGTCATGAATCCCTATCCCAAACTCCTATTTTTGAGTCATAGTCCATGACACTAAACCAAGCCCACACTCGTGCCTTTCGCCCTTCAAACCTTGTTCAGCTAGCCCACAAACCACCACCAAAAGCCGTACCCATTGGCTCCTATATCTATTTTTCCACTCCTATGAATTATCCTCAAAAAAACCACGTCCAAGCTCTTTAGTTTCGAGCCCCAACACTCATTCCAGACAAGCAGCCCAACTCACTATTGTTCCCCAAACCCGCGAATCCTAACAACGGAACAAACCCATATCAAAAAAACCTAATCACCCTCACAAACCCTCCAAAAGTCCGTGGACAGTCGCTCTTGATATCAGAACATGGTTGTGCACAAGACCGCAAAACCCTTCGAAACTCCCTCTAATTCTCTCTTTATATTACAAACCCTCATCCAAAATTTGGCACCTTACATCCTTCTGCCATTAACATACAAAAACGCAAGCAAAAGAACCCTAATTCACGCATGAAACGAGGCAAGAAACAAAGCGTTAATTCGTTCTCTTATTCGCGTTTTTTTCATTTGTGATCAACACTCGTTATCTCTCGTTTTTCTCCCAGCTCCGGCCATTAGTTCCTTTGACCAGTAGCTTATTCTAATAGTAGGATGTGCCACGATTCAAGAACATATTGGAACATAAAAAACCGTTAAAAATTAACTTCACAATCCCTCATCTAAGACAGACTGTTTGCAAAAACAATTTTGAAACCAAAATCTTCAAAGACGTACCCTTTTCGCGAATCTAAAATAGGTAACGACTCCAAGACGGTGTCCCGATTCACATGTAGGTCGAGGTTGCAATAATATCCTCCTTCTTCCTTTTTTTTGTTTATTCTGTATGTATTGTGTACTTGTAACACCCCCATTTATCCAGGAGCCTTAACTAGGCCTTCCTAGATAAATGAGACTATTACCATCTCGGAATGACCGAGTTAGTGAATAAAATAGTTTAGCAAACCAAGGCAAATTAGATAAATTAAACTCAAATGTCTTATTAAAATTTTAACTTTAAAACAAATGTAAATACAACCCGCATCGAAAAATTAAAACGTCAAAACTATTACTAAATGAACAAGTGATCTAAATCTAATTCGTCAAGTCAAGCTCCTCGCACCTCCCAAGCTCCTAGCCTTCTAGTTTCAAGCACTTGAAAGTCTACTCCCCATTGATGGTTCATCACTGGTGTTCACGAATACACGGTCAACCACGAGGTTGAGTAGGATAAATAAACAACATATGCCACACAAGTAATTAATCGCTTTCACTTTCGTAATCCACTGAGCTCAACCATATTATCCACCAGAGACATGCTCTGCAGAACCAGCCTAGGGCCTCTAATGCTCATACACACATTATCCACCAGAGACTATGCCTGAGGCCATCCAACATTCATACACACGTTATCCACTAAAGACTAAGCCTGGGTCAGTCCAATGTTCATACACACGTTATAAACCAGAGACTAAGCCTGAGGCAGTCCAAAGTTCTCAATCCGATTCCACAATTCACTCATATAAAAATATGCACTATTCAATAATAATAACCAATCAATATGCAACCTGAAATTAACACCCATCATCCATACAATAACCACATGCCAATAAACACAAATTGCACATTATAGTTGACTAGTTTATCCTACCTCGTAAGCAAGCAATCCAATAAGCGAGATCATCCAAATAAAAATAACAGCACCGTCAACAAACTCCGTCACCTAAACAAATAAGTATTTTGATAATTAATTCATTATTCCATTATTCCATTAATTACGGATTACATTATTTATTAATTACTAATTAAGTATTAACTAATTATTATCGTAAACATATGAATTGTTATCGTTTACAAAATTACGAACACAACAAACACTCCCCCGTTACACGCGTACAAAACACGCCCCAAACACCCAACTACACGGCTACTACCATCTGCCCCCACCGTGGTCAGCCACCTTGCACCACGGTGGTCTCCACTGGCCACTTGGGTCCACACCGAACCCAGCTAGCACGCCTATCCAAGACGCCCTAACATTTGTTTTACAGTCACCTTACAACGCGCACACACACAACAGCCCCGTTAACCGCCACCCAGTCCTCCACGTCACCACTATCCACCACCCACATCACCTATGACATGTGGTGGTTTCAATGGTGGGGTCCAATCAACCACGACACAACCACAGCGGCCACATACTTTGTCATAAGACGGTTCCACACCAACACCCAAAATCCCCTGTTTTGCGATTTTCCGGCCACCGCGGTCCCAAAACACCACCTTTCACCACCACATTGCCTCCCCCATGGTCGACCCTCCTCCAACAACCACCCCAACCCAACCCCAAGTCAAGTCGGGTCAATAATACTTGTTTAATTGATGTTTCTATCAGCCTTTACCCTGCGACAAACACCATAAATATCGCCCTGCACCACCCACTTAAACACCCTAACAACCACCCCAGCACAACGACCGACGGTCTAGGTTAGGTCAGAAGGAGTCACGGTGGTCTGGGGTCCACTTATGGTCAAACGTGACAGTCAATGGGTGGTTTATGCGGTGTATACGGCGATCTCAAATCTAGCTATGTGAACAAATATAGTTAAACGATTAGATTTACGAAACCGACTTACCTTAATCAATTATGCGATGTATTGTTCTCTTCCTCTCTAGATCTTCTTATTATTTCTCAGTTATTTTTGTGATTGTAGATATTCTAGGTTAAACTTCCCTTTTCTATTTATACTAAGTTAGGTAAGATTGGAATTTGTATTATTTTATTATTATTATACCTATATTATTATACTAATATCACTTCTTATTATCGTACAAATGCCAATTACTATTATTAATAATTATTATTGTTATTTAACTACGTCTTACTTCTTTACTTCATTAATTTAACTACCGTCTTAATTGCAATTATTATTATTATTATTAAAACTACGACTATCATTAATTAATTATTTGAATTACACTACTACGATATTTGTTTGTGTTTGTTTAATTATCGCTTTTAATTATCATGCTAACTTACTAACTAAAAAACTAATTAGGATGGAATTTGTACGGTTTAAAATAATCCCATAATTTTACCTTTCTTAATCATGGTAGGAAAAAAAAAGTATCTCATCAAATAAACTGCACGAAATATATAAAATATCCATAGACCATATAAAGTGGACTCTTAGGCCCCATTTCGATCAATTAGCTGAAACCAAATGCATGGTGTTCGCCTAATTTTCAATATCATATGTTTAAAGACTTTCAGATATACTAGAAATTGTAATAATAAAATAATACACAACGATAATTACATACTTAAAACGATCGTCAATCTTATCTTTATTAAATCAAGAACATTTAAAACAATTTCTTTCATCCACGTCATCATATACAACTTTTTTTTTTTCCCCAAAAATTCAACAAATGTGGGACCCGCATTGTTTGTATGACCATAGAAACTTCCCACTACCGTCTTTATTTCTCATTTTCCCAATTTTTCAAACTCATCAAAAAAAATTGGCTAAAAGTTAATTTCAATGGGTAACGTCACATATAATTGGTGTCCAATTCCAATCAGAAATTGATTCTTACCAAGCAAAAAATTATGATCAAATTAATGTTTTTTTTCAAGTTTTCTAGAAGTTTTTGTTCAATTTAAGGACTGTGGTGAATTACTTATTTAATATTTTAACTGTATCAAAAGCAAACATTAATGTTGTTTATAATGATTTTGAAATGGATAATAAAGATTTCACAATATTTGTACYGTCGTTAAATTATGTATATACTCGATTACTTTTCATTTATGTATGATATTGATTAATACTTTAAAATTTGATTTTGTGGAAGTSTGATCTTAATATTTTGTAACTTCGTTAAACTTTTTTTAATAACAAGTTTAATAACTAAATCCGTGCAAATTTGCACGGGATAAAACTAGTAATATTGAAATCAAAAAAAGATGATGTGAATTTATTACGTCGAGCTCATCGACATAATGCGTTATTACTAGTAATAGTTATCTGGATGTAAAGAAAACCATAAATTATCGATACGTTCTACTCTTTACATTTTCCTTTTTAGTATAATTTATTGATAATTGTTATTGTTTGGTAAAACAATAAAATTAGAAACTAGTTTAGAAGTCGTGCATAGATGCTAGGAAATGTGTTCTAGTAATGGCTTAAATCGAGTAATGTACCCTTGCGTACGAATTGCGGGATAACATCTACCAAATATGATGTATTTGATGCTAGATTTAGTAAACAAAACGATAGGAAATTACAATTAAAAAAAAAAGAATTTATGAATCTTCTTTTTTAGATTTAAAAAATATCGGAGTATAAATGAATGTGATTTCTTATATATGTTATTTTAAGTGATATTTATATATATGAAACTATATCTCATACTTGGAATGTTGACATGATAATAATATCATAGTGCATGTAAACTCAAACACCTTAATAAGAGTAGCATGATCGAAAAGTCTCGATCATCTATCCCACCAAATGAACCACCTCATCTACCCCTCCAAGCATATTTTAGTATATTGGCAAAATAATGCAAAGAAAAATATTATTTTACAATTAGATTATAAATAAGGAAATTCAGGTAATACCCCGTATTTATATAGCTCGTAGTAATAAAACACACATATATATATATATATATATATATATATATATATATATATATATATATATATATATGTGTGTGTGTGTGTGTATATGTATATATACGATATTTAATATTTACGATACGTGACCGATAATTACTAAGATAACTATATTTAATATATATATTACGTTTTACATAACGAGTACGTTAGATAATAAAATAATGAGACGGTGTTGGGAATGAGGGTAAGAACCGTGTAAATGCAAGGAAGGCCGAAGGTTTACGAGGTCAATTGCGAGTATTTACGAGGCTTGAATGTGGTCTTTTTCGAGGCATAAGAATCAGCGATTCATTGAACCAATGGGTGACAATTGAAAGGCTATTAGAATGTGCACCTACGTAGCCAAACAAACACCTTTTTCCACCCTAATAATTCTGAAATGGTAAGGAGTTATAGAGGGAGAAAACTAGGCTTGAGACAGAAATCGGTGAAGGTACGATTTATATTATCGCTTTATCTCTTCTTTGCTAGTTACCTTAGACTCGACCAAACGACCACCCTAGACTGACTCGATAGACCTGACCTAGACCCTAGGCTAAGTTCGGACCACCCTTGACGACCCTGACCACTCCCTGACCGGTGTCGACCACCGTAGTGGTGGTTGTTTGGGTATCAAACAGGGACACGGGTTGTTGGGAGGTTAGTACTCTAGTCGGGCTTTGACCAATGGCTTGGGGCTCTACTGACCTGCGCTGGTGGCTGGTGGTTTCAGGGGAATGTTCGGCCACCTTGGTGGTAGTTTGTGGTAGGTGGTGGCAAAATGCGCCACCACGGTGGTTGAACATTCCCCTGCAACCACCAGCCACCAGCGTAGGTCAGTAGAGCCCGAAGCCATTGGTCAAAACCCGACTAGAGTACTAACCTCCCAACAACCCGTGTCCCTGTTTGATACCCAAACAACCACCACTACGGTGGTCGACACCGGTCAGGGAGTGGCCAGGGTCGTCAAGGGTGGTCCGAACTTAGGGAGACACGAAACAGGGATTTGAACCCGTTTTTGGAACCCGTTTTTGAGACTCGACTTGAACAGGGCATGGTGGGTTGGAACCTGGTGGTTGGGTCGACGTCGGTGAGGGTGTCACGGTGGTTGTAGGTAGTGGTTGGTGGTGATGGTGATTGGAAAACAGAAAACAGGCGAGAGGGGGCGTTTGTGAACCTGGCGGTTTTGTGGTGGTTGTCGTGGCAGTTCATAGGGGGTCGAGAGGAGGAGGTAACCACCCTTGGAACCACCATGAGTCAGTGGTGACGAAGGTGGTGGCCAGAGGTTGTGTGGGGCTGTGAGGTGGTTTGTGTCGGGTTGAGAAGATGAAAGGTTGGTGGTAGAAGTAGAGAAGGAGTCGAATGGTGGTTGTTGAGGGGGATGGCTGAGGTGGCAGATGAAGGGTCGATAGCGTGGCTGGTGTCAGGATGGGAACCACCGTGGCGGTGGTGGCTGACCATGGTGGGGCAAGTTGGTTTGGGTGTATAGTGGTCGGTTGGGGAATGATAAGGGGTCGTGTATGGCGGGTTGATGGAAGGTAGTTCGTAATTCGTTAATTCGTAATTCGTAATTCCATAATCGTATGTAATAACTTATTTTCATAACTTTCATATTTGAAGGATAAATTAATATATATTTATATTATCAATATCTTTTGAAAACGAGATATTTTAAACGACACGTTTTATGGGCATTATGTATATAGATAATAAATTACGATAAATAGTGTTATAGTAAATAATATAAATAATATAGTTAATAATAATATTATTGGTTTAGGTGATGGTTTGAAGTGGAATGTTCCAATTCTCGTTGGATTTGCTGTTGGATTATATTTTCTATTCAGGTAGGATATATCTACTCAAATATGGTATTAATGTGCACGGTGTTTGTTTGGCATGTTTATACATGTGTGGTTGTGTTATTCAGTTGGTTATTGATATTGGCATGAGATTTCTAATTTGTGATTACCGGCATGAGTTATTATATTGTGTTTATTGGCCTGCATTCATATTGTGTCGGTGTTGGAGATGGTGATGTTGATAAAGGCTTGGGCTGGCACTGCCTTTAGCAGGCTTGTCTCTAGATTAACTCAGGTTTTATCCTAGTTTTTATGTAACACTAGCAATTTTTATTTACGGTCTTAAATGTAATTTAATAATTTAATTAAATCAAATTATATTTAGATCTTTTTTTTGCATAAAAATATATTTTTAGTGTATAAAATATATAAGTATAATAGTATGTTCCGTCTTGAGTGTATAGTAGCCTTAAGACGAGTTTCAAGCTGTTTTCGACTCATTTAGAGTGTTTTGGGCCTAGACCTGCAAATGGACCATACACTACCATATTTTTCCACTCAACCCTCACAAAACACTCATAACATCTCCTTCTACCTTTTATTTTCTCAGCACACCTTTCATTCAAACATCACCACTGTTGAGCATAAAATCCTTCAAACTTAAAATCTTCATATCTCCTTCACTTCTCAACCAATTCCTTTGTTTTTCGCGCCGTTCTTCTTCCCTTCTCATTCCCCTTATTTGTAAGTAAGAAATGAACCATTTTTCTTTTCCTTGATAGATTTTCGAAAGCCTTATTTACCCTACAAGGGTGAATTCTTCATCTAACTTGACTTATTTTGTGTTTAGGTGAAGACTTGGACACCTCGGAAGCCAATTCTTATATTATTGAGGATTATCTCGAAGATTAGGAAGCAAAAGGTAACAGTGATAGGTTACTCGACATTACATTTGGTTTGTGTGTTTATTTGTGTTGAATTTTGGTGTTTATAAATTAAAGTTGATACATTTATATGTTTTATCCTGTACCTTGTTAAATTCATGAATTATGATGTTCCTATTATGTGAATGTGGAATACTTGAGTCAGTTTGATGATTAGTTTAACAAACATGCTATCGTTCACATGCTTTGAGTTTGTTATGACAATTTATGGAATTATGATGGTATAATTATGAAAAAGGAGTATATTAGATGTTCGATTGTTATACTAGCTGAATTTAGATGCTATAAGTGTTTCCGTCTCATAAGCATGCTAGAAACTAAGTTTGAAAAAAACATGTTGTATGAGAAATTGGCTGAAAATCGTGTACAGGGTTCCCCAGTCGGTAGGCCGGGCGCCGGTGCCCTGGACTGCCTGGGAACCTTCTGCTTCAATTTGTTAAAATTTGGTATTGGTAGTGTCCCAGCCGCTGGGTCGGCTGCCGGTCCACTGGGCGGCTAGGAGCACTCCAGAACCTTAGTTTGTATTGGCTCAATGATGTTGTCCCAGCCGGGTGGCCGGCTACCGGTCAGCCTTGGCCGGCTAGAAGTGTCTGTAGGTTTGGTTGGAAATTTATTTAAATGTTGTCCCAGCCGGTGGACCGGTTGCCGGTCCACTGATCGGCTGGGAAGTTTCTGTTTGTTTTTGGAAGTTTTGGTTTAAGATGTTGGCTGGGCCGGTTAGCCGGCAGCTGGTTCCCCAGGCCGACTGGGAGTCCCTGCTCCTTTATTTCCTTCTCGTATTCACTCATATGTTTTATGAATGATGTATGTATGAAATGTTTACGTTATATTCACATGTAATGCCATATATAGTTCATGTATGAATTATCATATGCTATCTTTTGTCTATATCTCCATCCCTTATGTTTCTAAGAATGAAATTTATATGCTGCCTTTTATTCTTGCTTAACTTGCCTCCGCCCTAATTGTGCTGCACCGGCAAGTACGGGTTTGCCACTTGTGCTGCCTTGACAAGTGTGCTTTAGCTCTTGTCACTTCCGCCACTTTCGCGCTGCACTGCGATTGGGGTACTCGACCATCGTGTCTAGTGATGGAGTCTTGGGTGCGGGCTGCACTGCTGTATGTCGTGAGTCTGGCCAGATCTAGACTAGGATGTACCTAACTAGTCATTCTACCAGGGGAAAGTATGTGTCTAGAGTAGTGAGAGCTTGTTATATGTCTTGAATGAATGCAAATGCTATTTTCCATTAGTTTCATCTTATAATTGTTTGATTGTTTGTGTCTCAGACATGTTTTAAAGGTAATCTTTGAGACGGACACCTGTATGGTTATGTTTGCCTTGATCCTATCGGACACTAAAGGTGAGATACAAGCCTTTAGTTGCGATATGATTGTCGGGATTGATGTTCCCATCCTTATTTATGGTGAGATGCAAGCCATAAGTACGCATGTGACGTTAGTAGCCACGTCCCGTGCATGTTTGCTAAAAGATTTCCCAAGTAATGGCTACAGTTTTCACCCCATGTGCAATGTTGTTGGCTTCTTGATATCCATGTTATGTGACATCTATATTGGTTTATAGTTGCGACGTCATTTGTAATGGTTAGTTGGATTGTCATATATGGATGTTCCATATGCCTTTGATCCTTGTGATTTCACATGTTTATCACATGCTATGGTTCATCTATCTTATCATATGCTATGTTGATCGTGACTATAATGTATGCTTTATTTGTTTAAAGTGCTTACTTATGTTTATTTCGATGCAATGTGGCTGGGAGAACCTCGAGTTACTCCCCACTGACTGTGTCATTCATGTTTACATGAATGACAGGTTCGTGGATGCATATGTTGGGTTGGAAGATGTGTGGGCTAGCGTATATTGTACCTTGGACATAGATATGTAGTTGCTAGACTTACCTCGCGTTTTCTGCTGCGTTTCCAATTGTTCACGTTACAATTACAGCGGGGGTTCACAGTTGGTATCAGAGCATTAATGCTCCCGACGCACACGCGTGTTCCCCAACCTTTAAACTTTACTTGACCTTAAAATAATGAATGAGAGATGGGTAGAACAAAGGAACTAAGTTGGTAGTCTATTTTTTTGTGTTATGTGATAGGTTCTAACTTGTTTGATTTTGTGCTGTAAGAAGGTGGTACGACCAACCCGAGTGGAGAACGTCATCATGCAAGCTCTTACTCAAATACTTCGGAATCAACGAAATGCCGATGCTCGTGTTCATCCTCGCCCCAACCGCCGCGGCAAGAGACCCTTTGTGCCCTCATCTTCGTAATCCGCTAACAAGAGGAAGTCCATGCCAAGAAGACAAGAGTCAAGTCGTCAAGTGCCAAGTGGACAAGCTTCTCCATCAAGCATCATCCCCGAAGAAGCTCGCAAGTACTAAAAGTGTAGGCAATCTTATCATCCCGGAGTCGGATGCTTTGGAAAGCCGTTGGCGAGCTACAAATGCAAGAAGCCCGGACACCTTATCAAGAGTTGCCCTGAGAGAAAGAATGCTCCTTCTCCTCCTCATGCCCCAGAAGCTAGGCCAGAAGAGACCATCCATGCCTTGAGTCGAGATGATGTCGTTGCCCGTCCCCGTATCGATTCGGGTGTATTTTCCGTCCTTGATAAATTTTTCCCTCCTTCCCACCTCTTGACAATTATCCTTCTTTAAACTCTTTTTTATCTACCTTGGAAGCTACTACTTCCTTTTGTTTCATGCTTTTCCACCCATGACGCTTTGTAGATAACTCCTTTTCCTTTTGGTGGGATGTTAACCTTGGTTAGGTAGTTTTGGTTTTTGAGAGAGTTGTTTGGTTTGACTTTTAGCCGTTATTTTGAGAAGCCGTATTGTTAGGAAGGCTTGAGTAGTGTGGTGAGACATACCTTGGTGATTCTAATTCCTAGTGGCGTGATGAGATGCGAGTGTGATTGGTTGGTGAAATGCTTCATCTAGACTGTTATTTGTATGTGTCTCCTGGGTTATGGAGCTTAACCTTGTAATCGTATTTGAGATTTGAAAGTTGTTGGGTTGAACATGGTTACTTTAGGATTAGATATGGACTAAAAGTTCAATGATGTGAGATTTAAAGGAAATACTTTAGGATGTTGAGAAATATATATGGGTTGGTGTTGTAATTTGATCTTAGTTAGCCCTTGAGATTTTTGAGTTGAGGATGATTTAATGGCAGAGTCGGTGGCATAAGATTGAGTTACATGAGAGAGCTTATTATTGAATTTTGGGGTGTATTGGGAACCGAGAGTTTGGTAATTTGGAATAGAACTACCTTGTGAGTAATCCCTTACCTTCTAAAAGAATAGGTTAACAAACAAACTCTTTCCTTTCAAAAAAAAATTGCATCCTTTTTAAAATGAGAAGGTTGTTGATACTTTAAGTTTGGAGTTCACGAATATAATGCATTTTTAATATATTTTCATCTTTTCATTGCAATTTCCATTTCATCAAAGTGAATCTTTTCGTCGATGTATATAGTTTCGATAAACTTGGAATTGTTATATTTGAAAATGTTTTGGCCCATACATTTGGTAAACAAAAGTATAAACCGTTTTCATTACAATGGATTTTTTTGAGCGCAAGCTACCTTACCTGAGTGTCATAGGGTTTATTTCAAGGGTATGCCTAGGAACTTAGGAGTTCTGACCTTGTGGTCGAGATCCCTAAGTGTTATGAAGTGTGTGAGTTAAACATTGACCTTTCCTTGCATCATCCCTTTTCCGTCTTCTTCATTGCTTTTCCCATTAGATCTTGCCCTTTCGCGTAATTTGTCTATCTTCTCTCTGCCTCATGTATCTTCCTGGTTCCAATAAGTGTCTATGTACTCTTAGCCCATTACTCTTGAAGTTCATTCCCTTGAGCCTCATTCCTATCGTGTCTCACTTGACATTAGAAATTCTTACTGTTTCCGTGTCCTGTTGTTATCCTTACTCTTTTGTAGACTGGACCCCTCTCTAGCTATGTTACAGAGCAGTAGAGTATATTTCGAAGAGTTGATAGCTTTGACCTTGCCGATATTAGGTAAGAGAGTCTGCGTTGTTTTTTACCTGGTGAAGTGTGAGCTAGATTTAGTTAGCGTACCTTTGGTAGTGGTGGTGTAGTCTCTTGATGATTTTGGTGATTGAGAGATTGGTGACGAGAGTGTTATTCGAAGACCTGAGTTGATCATAAGGTTAGTGTAGCTTTTCATGAGTGTTTTAATAGGGATCCCCTAGCCCTATGCTTGATATAAACACCAGTTTGGATTTTACCTTGGTTTATCTTTTTAGTTGATGGTGATTATGGCTTAGGATAGTGCCACCTTTCATACCTGTAGTTGTGAGTGTATAGCGAGACTTCGTTTGGCATGCTAGGAAGCTCGTAGTACTTGGAGTTAGAATATAATCACCTTGATTCGTATGGACTAGCCATAAATCAATTCGTAGGATAAATGAGTACAACGTTTGTTTTAATTGCGTAATGGTAAAACCCTTTACCCTTTGTGCAAAACTCGAATTGTATTCTTGTTTAGAGTTTATGTACCTCATAACTATTATAAGTATCAACATAACG
>VHZZ01004433.1:40454-50841 GCA_009801015.1 Silene noctiflora | reverse complement strand
TTAGTCGAGTCTTATTATGTATAAATCACTTTTAACATTCATTTATTAATTATATAATTCACTAAACTTGTCATTTATATATATAATGTTTCTTAATTGTAATTCTGATTTCACTGCCTCGGGAAACCGAGACGGTAACATCTCCCGATTACCTTGGCCGGGTAAGAAGGGGGTGTTACAACGTGTGTCTTACACCTGCTATAACCTTAAAGAATGTGTTACATCTTCCCGATTTTAAGCAAAATTTATTTCAGTTAGTAAGCTTATTGATAATAATGCCTTATTTGTTGTTTTCTTGTCTCAACAATGTTTGTTTCCGGACATTTACAGTAAAATATGTATAGCAACAGGGAAAAGGATAGGGGATCTTTATAGATTTCAGGATACTAAAACTCAATTCTTAATACAAAATATTTTTGCTGTGGTTTTCAAAAAAATTCATCAAGCTAGTGTTAATTCTATTGTTGGATCTTGTAATAAATCAAATAGTGTTGTATCTTTGTTTTACTCAAGGCTTGGACATATTTCTCTTGATAAAATGAAAGTGGTTAATAAGAATTCAGTTGGAAGAAATGCTGATTTTCGTTGTGAAACTTGTGTATTAGCTAAACATCATCAATTACCATTTCCTAAGAACAATCCTAGGGCTTTGTACAACTTTGAATTACTGCATATGGATGTATGGGGGCCATATAAGACTCTTGTATTATCTAGTGCTAAATCTTTCTTGACTATCCTTGATGACCATTCTAGAAACACTTGGACAATATTATTTCAAACTAAAAATATGGTCCTTAGATTGGTTAAGGATTTCTTTGCTTATACTGAAAAACAGTACAAAGCTAATGTTAGGATTGTTAGAAGTGCTAATGGTAGTGAATTTCTCCATCATGCTTGTGGTCATTTGTTTAGAGACAAGTGTATATTGCACCAGACCAGTATAGTAGGTAGGCCACAACAAACTGGAAGGGTAGAAAGAAAGCATTGACAACTCTTGGAACTGGTAGATCTCTTAAACAACATGCTTTTTTGCCCATTAGATTTTGGGGAGACTGTCTTCTTACTGCCACACATCTTACTAATCTCATGCCTTCTGAAACTATTGGCTAGAAGACTCCATATGAGTTATTATTTAACAAATTGCTTGATTATACTGGTTTAAGAGTCTTTGGTTGTTGCTGTTATGCTTTTATGTCTACCACATATTCAAACAAGTTTGGAACAAGAGGTAGGAAATGCATTTTCTAGAGTATCCTCATAATCAGAAAGGCTACAAGCTTTATGACCAAAACACAAGGAAGGTTTTTGTGAGCAGGGATGTGACTTTTAGGGAAACTGAGTTTCCATTTCAGAGTACAAATTCTTTATCTTCCTCTTTAGTCAATCCTGCCTCATCCGCTTTACTTATGTCACAGAATGTTATGCCTAATAATATTAATAACAATAACATGGCAACAGTTGATAATAATTTTATAATCCTGGTCCTAATGAGTTTGCTACAGTCACTGAAAATGATATACCTGCTAGCTTTACTGTTAACAATAATATTGCTAATCAACATAATAAGGTAACTAGAGGTCATGTCACAGTTCCTGATAATTTAATTAGGAGATCAACTAGAGCAAGGCAACCATTTGTTGTCCAACAAGAATATCATTGTCCATTAAAACTATCAGGAAAACAACAGGTTGACCAGTCTGGTTCAACAAATAGTACACTGCATACTACTGTCTTACTGGATATGCAGGGATTCGGCAATCAATGTGTTCAATCCATGGCCAATGCTTTAAAAGAGCATGAGCCTTATACATATTATCAGGCAAGTAAAGATCCTACATGGATAGAACTCATGAACAAGGAAATAAAGTCCCTTGAAGACAACCAGACTTGGGAATTAATGTCATTACCTACTGGCAAGAAGTCCATTAGATCCAGGTGGATTTTCAATATCAAATATAAGGCCGATGGCACTGTAGAAAGGTTCAAGACTCGTTTGGTGAAAGAGTTATAACCAGGTCAAGAACAAAGATTATACTCAGACATTCTCACCAGTTGCAAAGTTTACAACTATGAGAGCATTATTAACAATAGTTGCAGCAAAGAGTTGGCCACTTTATCAATTGGACATTAACAATGCCCTTTTACATGGCTATTTGGATAAGGAGGTTTATATGAGGCCTCCTGAAGGATATAGAGTGCAATCAGTACAGGTTTGCAAGCTCAAAAAGTCACTATATGGCCTAAAACACGCGCCCAGACAATGGAATAAAAAATTTAGCCAAATACTTGCTCAGTCAGCAATATATTCAATCCAAACATGATTATTCTTTGTTCACCAAGTTTAATCCTTTGACTCAAGGTTTTGTAGTAGCTTTAGTGTATATAGATGATGTTCTGCTCACTGGTAATGATGAATCAGAATTACATAATATTAAAAAAAAGGTCTGGATGAGGTCTTTTCCATTAAAGATTTAGGAAATGCTAGGTATTTTCTTAGGTTAGAAATCTCCAAAAATGCATCTGGTTTGTTAATTAACCAGAGAAAGTACATATTGGATATACTTGCAGATATGAAGATGGAGAATGCACTAACTGCTGACTTTCCTAATGCAAAGGGGTCTTAAATTAAGCACTGATACTGGTGAGATTTTAAAGGATCCTAAAAAATATAGAAGACTAATTGGCATGTTGTTATACCTTAACATGACTAGGCCTAATATTTCCTACTCAGTGCAACACTTGAGTCAATTTTTCAGCCAGCCTAGGTTACTACATTTCCAGGCTGTTGTACATGTCTTGAAGTATTTAAAGAAGACAGTGAATTCAGGGTTATTTTATGCTGCAAACTCAGAATTACAGATGACAACATTCTCTGATATAAATTAGGGCGAATGTCCCTTCTCCTACAAATCATTGAGTGACTATTGTGTGTTTTTAGGGCAATCTCTCATCTCATGGAAAACGAAGAAACAAAAGACAGTTTCCAAAAGCAGTTCTGAGTCATAATATCGCAGTATGTCATCTACAACCTCTGAATTAGTCTGCTTAACAGTTTATTGCAAGATTTCAGAATCAATGTACCTAAACCTATCCCGCTCTTTTGTGACAACAAAGGAGCCCAACACATTTCTCTAAATCCTGTGTTTTATGAACGTATTAAGCACTCAAGCGTAGATTGTCATTATGTTCATGATAAGCAGGATGAAGGATTTTTTGTTACTAAACATGTGTGATCAAGATTACAAATTGCAGACATCATGACAAAAGCAATGAGAGCTGATTAACATAATTTTTTTTTATCAGCCACGCTTGGATTAGTATCAACCTCATCTTAAGCTTTGGGGGGGGGGGGGGGGGATGTTGAAGTATAACACATTCTAAGTTAGTTATAATAACCAGAGTTAGTTATACCTACGCTAGGGTTAGTTAGCTGAAGTCGGTTTAAAACCACTATATATACATGTATGTGATCATTGTACAACTACAACCTTGTGATATGAAATACATAATACATTCAATCAAATATATCTTCTTTCTTAGCATATCAAGTTCAAAATACACAATTATTGTTTGTTTTACAAATGCTCTATGACAATTGTCGCTCATCGGCAACATAGTGACTCGACATCTTTTTTGGACGGAATTATTGGCTTAAAGATTAAGTTTACAAGGCCTTATTCATAAGAGTATCACATTATATGACCTCAAATGTGGTTCATATCTTCATCATATGGCACATTGACGCTGCTCTGACAAACTTCGCTCAATGACACAACAGTGACTGAGGACGCCTTTTTTGGACGGAATTACAGGCCCAAAATTTGAGTTTACAAGGCCTTGTTCACTAGAGTATCACATTGTATGACCTCAAATGTGGTTCATATCATCAACGTATAACTTAATGATGCTCTGACAATTTTTGCTCAATGGTACAAAAGTAACTCAGGATGCTTTTTTAGGACAGAATTATAGGCTCAAAATTTGAGTTTACATGGCCTTATTCACAAGGACAATTTTTGCTCAATGGTACAAAAGTAACTTAATTTTTGCTCATATGTTCATCATATACCCCCCGATGATGCTCTCTCGACAATTTTCACCCAGTGGCAGCATAGTGACTCGGAACACCTTTTTTTGGATGAAATTTGTGAGGAAGCAAGCAAGTAGCAAGTAGCAAGTAGTAGTAAGTAGTAAGTAGTAAGTAGTAAGTAGTACTTGGGAGTCCTGCTTTACTGCTAGTTTAGTACTCCGTATACGAGTTGTTAGAGAGAGGGAGAGTAAAGTTTAGTCCTCTTTGTTTTTCTCCCCCCTTTCTCTCTTTCTCTCTCTAGCTCGTCTTCTTCTCATCACCCATTTTTCAATTAATTATATTTATAATCACCACCCTTTTCTTCATTTCACTTGCAATTACCATATTCCATATCTATTTCTCTCCTCCTCCTCCTTCTTCTTCTTCTTCTTCTCTGGATATTTAATTTTAATTTTCGACTACCCTAATTTCATTTTCATTTTCACTTCCTAGGTATGATCCCCTTAATTAATTCAACTTGGAGTTGTTTTTCTTTATTAATTATTATTCCTAATTAGTTAGGGTTTATTTCTGGTTGTTCTGCTGTATATCTCTTTGTTGGATGAAGTGTGTATTCAGTTAATTCGGAAACATCTAGGGTTTTGATTAATTCCTAATTTCAACAACTTTAACTGGGCTTGCGTTAATTTTGTTATTTAGATTCCTACTTACTCAATTTTCTGTCTGTTTGTCATCTACACCTCTTGTTGATTCATAGTATAACTTTATTTGCTTTCTGCTTACTATAGGGGGTTACATTTGAGCTGGTTGATTCTTTTTTACTTTCGGGTTGACGTGACAACATGTTGGAGACGTCCAAGTTTACGGGTATCATAGGCATAAATAACACCGATGCCCATTTTTATGACTTCTACCACAAGCTTGGTGAGAATTCCAACATGTCCATTGACAGCTTTGCAAGCTTGCAGGCTAGTAATGGCGGTGGTTCTGTTGCAATGTCTGTCGATAACAGCAGCGTGGCTTCTAACGATTCCCTTGCTCGTATGTTGGATCACCCAGGATTGAAACGCGTCAACAATAACTATTCCGATGCTGGGAGTGTTAATCATAAGGGAAGGGGTTCTCATAATTTAAGTGATGATGCACTTGCTCAAGCTCTTATGGATCCTAATTTCCCAACTCAAGGCCTCAAAAATTTTGAGGAGTGGACCATTGACTTGAGGAAGCTTTATATGGGTGATGCATTTGCTCAAGGAGCTTTTGGGAAGCTTTATAGAGGAACTTACGAAGGCGAGGAGGTTGCTATTAAAATTTTGGAAAGGCCCGAGAATGATCAGGAGAGGGCCAAGCTAATGGAGCAACAGTTTCAGCAAGAAGTTATGATGCTTGCCACTCTAAGGCATCCAAATATAGTCAGGTTTATCGGATCTTGTCGTAAGCCTATGGTCTGGTGCATTGTTACTGAATATGCTAAGGGTGGTTCAGTTCGTCAGTTCTTGACAAAGAGGCACAACCGTTCAGTTCCTTTGAAATTAGCGGTTAAGCAAGCTCTAGATGTGGCTAGAGGGATGGAGTATGTCCATGGACTTGGATTGATTCACAGGGATTTAAAATCTGACAACCTTTTGATTTTTGCTGATAAGTCTATCAAAATTGCCGACTTTGGTGTTGCTAGGATTGAAGTCCAGACTGAAGGAATGACTCCAGAAACTGGCACTTACCGTTGGATGGCTCCGTAAGATTCTTTTCTCTTCATTTATGTTTGTTTACGGTCTTTTGCACACTTCATGCTTTCATATATGCTGGATATCAAGCTTGTTCTTGCTTTAGTTTATTTGATTGATTGAGCTGCATACTTCTACTACTATTACTACAGCTTTTTCAACTTAGACCTCTTTGTATGGCATTTAGTTTTTTATTTGTAACTAAAGTGTTTTATTTACAAGAAATGAAACTACCACTACTTTTCTGTCTTAGATGGCTTCATAAAACTCATTATAGATAGCAGGTCTAGTTATTCTGTTGCAGATTAGTTTGTGGAGTCTGTCTTTGTGGGGGCTAAATGTTTTGACTGTAAGTTAATGTGTTCAACACGTATAGTTCACTTGCGTGCAATTGTAAACGAGGTTTCATATTTAAAATCACCGTGCATACTGGCTGTTGTACCGTGGTAGTATTGCTAGCCAATTGCTTAAAGCTTTATGCAAGAAGGCTTTCTGTTAGTGTCTATGGTAGCTCTAATCAAATAGTTTCTCTCTTCCAAATCTCATATAACTTTCCTGTGATTTTGTATCAGTCTGACAGTGGTTAGGTGGCCGTGGGTGGAATGTTTAGGATAGCGACCTAAAGACAATGGATGGACTTATTTCCTTACTGTTTTTGTAATACTTCTTTTTAAGGTGGAAGAATTATCTTTTGCAAACCTAATGAACTTGCCATGTAGCTCTTCGTTGTGTTATTGCTCTGATTTAGTCAGTGTAATTTATCAATTCTATTTTGCTTGCTGGAACCTAGGAGAATGCTCTTCCACCAACTTTGGTTCAAATGAATTTTGCGGAAATTATTTAATTTTGTTAAAATAGTAGGAGTATCTTCTTCTCTTCTCTTCATTTCTCTTGAGTGCATTAATGGGAATTATAGACTTATGTCTTAATCTCTGAAATTAATGTATTCAAATTCTCTCAAGATTTGGCTTAACGCCTTAACCTATCCAGCTGACCTGTACGGGAGTAAACCCGGATATGATACAAAGCTAAAATGCAGTAGGTCATACTCGTGTTTTGCTGCGCTCGAGCTCACCCTTACCCCTAACTGGCCGAATATAACACCCCTAAATTTCCCGAACACAGAATGGTACGACCCAATCCAAATGCAAAGATACTTGCATAACTTGACCCGTACCCACATGACCTGCACCCACAATAATGACTCGTTTGACAAGTCTCTTAAGCATTTGTTGTAATGCTCGATGTTTCATGTGGGCATATTCTTGCATTGTGTCATGTCTTGGGTGATTGGTGAGTAAGTAGTGTCAAATATTCTGTTCAAATGAGGTGCTGTTTAGCTAACAGGAGAGGATAGGATCTGGTAGTATGACAAAATTGGTCTTTCTTGTGTAACATAACTGTCGTACGATATTGCTTTATGGCAGCACCTATTTTGTAATTCAAAGAAGAATATTGTGATGTAATTACCATGGCGCCAGATTATCCGTGTATAGTACTTGGTTGAATGAGATGGTGCTATTGTGGTGTTACACGGAAAAAACATGCCCTGTTACTTAAAATATGAGTGTTTCTTTTCTAAGTTTACCGATGAGACTCGTCATTTCATAATGGCTTTATCATAATATAAAGTTGTTCATGGATGATGAAAGTAGACCTTGCAAATAGATCAGGTCGTGTTAGGTTCAGGTTCTTGTTCGTGTCATATATAAACGGGTCACGAACCTTTCTACATGTTCGTGTTGACCCAATTAGTGTCATGTTAGTGTTCGAAAAGTGTAAATATATTTATTTGACGTGGAATTAAAATAATTTAGGGTTAATTTAATAAATAGGTTAATCCTATCTGTTTCGTGTTTTGAGATTTCAACCCAAACCCGACCCAATTAAATCTCGTGTCGTGTTCGTGTCAACCCACTTGCATAAATGGGTCATTAACTTCAACTCAAACCCGTTAATTTCGTGTCGGGTTCGTGTCAATTTTTCGGGCCGCGTCATTGTTTGTCAGCTCTAGATGGAAGTGATAGTAGGCCAAATTAAGGAATGAGAGAGGGATTTAGTTTCTGCACTTGCAAATATTGGTAGATATCTCTCTGCTCAAAGATCCAAATGAACAGATATTGGTTGCTAATGACTCGAGTAGATTTTAAAACGCAGCTAGGTTCTGAAGGAAATATTTGAGCTGGCAGGTAATGATCCTCGTGTGATGTGTGCTTGATGAAAGATAGATGCGGGGCAGTGGTCTGACATTTTTACCCAAGAATGAGTTTTTTCAACATAAACTGACCTGACACTTGACCACCAAGCTCAAACAACCTGAACCCAAACTGATCCATACCTGAAATGGCCCGAATATATCGTACTTAGAATTGACCTGAACAGTAAACCCTGAGCACAATTCAGATGACCTCTCTGCTGAGTCTTATTGAGAGACACCTTGTATATTTCTTGCCTGCTTTGCTCTTTATTTATTTATTTACTTATTTATTTGGTGTAAAAAGAGTCGCAAGCGCAATTTTGATAGTGAATTCAAATGTAGGTCGTGATAAGCACTCCTTATGTGACCACCTAAGCTAGTTGACTATGCTCTACTCTTTATTCTTTATTTACAAATTTAGAAGACGGTGTTGCTCCCTTTTCTTTCTACATGTTCTTTGGAGGCCATTTGATCCACGCATTCTTTTGTCATTCTCAGGGAAATGATCCAGCATAGGCCCTACACACAAAAGGTCGACGTGTACAGTTTTGGAATTGTTCTGTGGGAACTGATAACAGGAATGCTCCCTTTCCAGAACATGACAGCTGTCCAGGCAGCGTTTGCTGTCGTGAACAAGGGTGTCCGCCCAATAATCCCCCCAGATTGCCTGCCTGTTCTTGGTGAGATCATGTCTCGTTGTTGGGATCCAAACCCTGATGTGCGTCCGCCTTTCTCAGACGTTGTCAAGATGCTCGAGTTTGCAGAGACCGAGATCATGACCACTGTCCGCAAGGCGCGTTTCAGGTGTTGCATTGCTCAACCTATGACCTCTGATTAATGAATGGAGAGATTTCAGGAGAATTGGCAAAAGTGAAAGGAGGCCTCCGGCCTGCTAGGGAAAAGGTTGTTTCGGTTAACCGTGTAACTATGATAATTATCATTTTCTTACCTTTTAAGCTTAGAAAAAAAAGGTGAAAATATCAGGATATGGAAGAACTGCTGGAGTTTCTGTTTTTTTTTTTTTTTTTTTTTTTTTTTTTTTTTTTTTTTTTTTTTTTTTTTTTTTTTTTTTTTTTTTTTTTTTATGGTTCATTACGGAGTATAATTTAAATGAACATCTGTGATTTGCATTAGTAGGATGAGAGAAGATATGTGATCTGTATTTATACATGCGCCTCTCTCTTCTTTCATGTCAATTTACTCATTTATTGATAAAAGAGGGAAATGCATTCATTGTTCTTATGATTTGTCCTTTAGTTTTGTGGAACGACTTATATTCATTTAGGAGGCGTTTGGTTCAGAAAGGAAAAGGGAATGAAATTAAAAAAGGAAAAGAAAAGGAATATAAAGGGAATAACCCAAATATCCTTAATTGTTTGGTTTGATACTTTGATGTTAAATAGCAAGGGATTGTCACTATGAAAACCAACTCCACCACCTCCATTGTCATCACGCAACACCTGCCACCACTACCCACACTAAGACCGCCACTACCCACATTGAGACCACCATCAGCGGCATTGCTAGCGGCCCACTGCCATTTCCTCACCGACAACCAACATCAGATCCCCTTGCCCAACCCAAAGCCTAAAACACCTCACATACTCTACAAAATTCATTATCACCCTTTGAAATCCGCGCCCCCCCCCCCCCCTCCACACACACACACAAATACTAAATTTGGTGTTTTAGGGAGTGGGAAAAGGGACTTCGAGGGGAGGTAATGATTTTATGGTGGTTTAGGGGGGCGATATGGGGCTGGTATTGGAATTTTGAAGGATGGGGACGACTTGGGTTATGAGCTGGTAATGATGTGGCGTCGTTGACGGCGGGCAGAGGATAGAGTTGTTGGCATCAGCAGTGGTGCCATCGAGGATGGTGTTGGTGCTGGTGATGTATGGTGATTGGTGGTGTAGAGTGATGTGAGTGGGGGGAATCAGAAAAAGGGTTTTTGATACCCTAGGTGGTGGGGAATCGATTTGAAGATATAAGGGGTGATCCCATTCCAAAACATGGACAGAGAGTGAAAAATGAAGCAAGCAAGCAACTAGTAAGGAATAAAAGATTTATTTTCCTCTCTTACCAGAAACTCCCCGACCAAATGGACACTTTAAGAGCTTGTTTGGATGAGGGGTTTTTGGAGTGAAAGGGATACAAAATATGATTTTTAAGGATAAATAGGGTAGAAGTGTAGAAGGGAAATAAAAATCCCTCGGAAAAAGAAGATTAGAAGAGATTTGGAGAGAGAAGTTCCGAGTGTTATAGGTTAATGGCCTGAAATGCAAGTTTTGAGAATAATAATAAGAAGGGATATTCTACGTGGTAACCCCGTGTTTTTTAATTTTCTACATGGTAACCTCTTTTTCACTCAAAACGTCTTTGACTGGCCATAACCTAGGTAGCACGGACACTCCTCCCAACTTGTCGTCCCGTGTC